>VWZS01006260.1:76157-88638 GCA_013397075.1 Rhabdornis inornatus | reverse complement strand
GGGGCGGGGCGGAAGGGAAGGGAGCGGGGCACCGCACCGTTCCGACCCGACCCGACCCGACCCGCCCCGCCGCGCCGCATCCAGCCACGGCCGCTGCTGGAAGCTGGTGGGGATGCTGCGAGCCTCCGCGCCTCTCCGCGGGGCGGCGTGCGGCTGCACGGACACGTGGCGCTCGGTCTCGGCTCGGCACCGGGAAACAGCGGCTGTGAGGGAGCTGGAGCTCTCTCCGGCCTTGTGCCGCTCTGTGGCGAAGCAGAAGCGGCTCCGCAGCAGCAGAGCAGAACTGTGTTGCAGAGCCCCGGCCGTTGCCTTGCGGTGCCAGCCCCTTCTCCCGGGCCGCGGGGGCAGCACACGGTGACGGTGCCCCTTGGCTTTGTCGCGGCTGCGGAGCCGCCCCAGAGCTCGGGCAGTGCGGGGACTCAGCCATGGGCACGCTACTGCCAACTTGCCACAGCGGCACAGAAGCCATGCCAATGCTCTTGCAGCACGCACGCTCCTGCAGCCCGCTCCTTGCCCTGTCCCACCAGCTCACCTGCTGGCACGCCCTTCGTCACGCCGCTGGTGACAGCCCGTGGTAGCACAAACCATAGCCAGACTGCTGGCTGAAAGAACCAAGGCTGGGCTGTTGTAGGAGGTCACACTCCTGCTCACAGGGGTTTAGTGCATACAGGTGTAGGGGGATGCTTACACCTTCTTGCCACCTCCTCTCTCTTCATCTGCTTTTTACAGCCTCTCCCAAGACAACACTCCTGTATCCAAAAGTGTCTTCAAGAATTCAAGGAAGGATTCCTTGCTTTGCTTTCCTTTCTATTGCTTGAATTAACACCTACCTCCTATCTGCTACATTATTAATATTTTGCTGTGGAGAGTGAGCTGTTCTCCACCTTATATGGGGAAAGAACCATATGTAGTTCTGCTGGAAAGGTGAAGGGAAGTTTACCTATTTTTCTGCAATAGTACAGTGATCATTCATAGTAAAAGCCCATAATAGGTTATAGCTTACCAATGGCTTACCATCATTTCATCAGATGTAGGAGATGAATATGATACATCACAAAACATTCTCTATAAATATTCCCCTTCTAAGCACTTCAACACCAAAAAGCAGGAGAAAACTACATCATCATCTGGAAAACATGCTTAAAGGCAGGAAGGAAGAGTGGGAGCTAGAGCTGCACACAGACCTGCTGATTCACACAGCTGTTCTTTTTTGTGAAATCTCAGGTGCAAAGATGGAAGGCACAGAGTGAAAATATTGGCCTGTGTTTTGCTGTGCTTTGATCAATTAGTGCAGCTGTCCTGGGCCTGAAAGAAAAGTTCAGAAACCTTTGTACTTCTGAAATAAAAGAGCCGTGAGGAGGCTGCCACAGTACTCCCTCTGCTCATGTCATTAATGCAGAGAAAGGTGCAATTCCTGGCAAATTCTCACTAAAATGACCTTTCACTAGGGGCTGATTCATCACATTTTTGGCTTCAACCAGTTCAACTTTTTTAAACACATTGAGAGATCCTTTTATTTCTATGCTATACTTGATTTCCATACTTTTCATTCATACATATTTCTCTTTATAACTGTATCAAGCCATAATAAAAATCACTATATTCTTCCTTTGAGGCCTCAGATACACTAATTTGGCTGTGCTTATTTTTTGTTTGTCATGGAATCACAGAAATCAGCATTTACAGACCATCTTAAATGTCCAAAGTATCACACAGACCTTAACTAATGCCTTTTACATTGGATTTGCCACACTGCATCAGACCACCAGCCAGTCTAATCCAACATCCTGTTACCAGCAATAGCCAACTGCCAGTGCTTCAGAGGAAGTAAATGCCACTAACTGCCCGCAAAACAGTTACAGCCCTCTTCCAGACAAATACCTCTGACCGACTGGTTCCAATTTTTCCAGGCTCCCAGTTCTGAAGAAGGAGGTGAAACATTTTCTCTTTATTACATGTGTCAATAAAGGAAGGTCAAGAGCTGCCACCATCAGAGCACCTCTTCCCCAAGGCACAAAGCTTAAAGTCTCAACCCAGGTATTTTGGCATTATTTTCCTAATGTTCACTTTCAGGTTGCTTGAATTGAGATGAAAATAATTCATTGAAACATTTCATTTTCAGTAATAGAAATTTTAAAGCATAAAAGCCGCCCAACTCCACCAGAAGGTCAAAGCATGCTTATTTTTGTGGCCTCATCTGATTAAACAGTTAATTTCATATCCAATGGTTACGGATGTTGCTTTTACTCTACAGAAGGAGTTTTACTATCACATAAGTCTTAGTCCATCAGTACACTCCTTTCTGGCAGAGACACTGATGGGATTTGGTCAGACTCAATAGCACAGGGCTGGGGAAAAGGGCAGCCCATACATGGGAGCAGCGAGATACCCCATATCACACCTTGCCCTGGTTCTTTTGGCAAACCTGCAGCAGTGGGATGGCAGTGGAAGCTGGGCTGGAGAGGACATGTTTTATAACAATATAAAACTTCTCTCATAGTGGTGCTAATGCACACTGTTCTGCACACCTTGATAGACCCCCACAGAGACAGTTGCTGCCCTCCAGATCCAGATCTGCCACTGGATTTATCAGATAAAATAAACATATTTTTAATCCCAGACTTGAAATTTGTATCCTGCCAAAAACCTTTCACAACCTTGTGAAAACAAATGGTACTTGCTTACCCTTCTGCACACATCTACCCATTCCTTCCCTCTTATGGTGGACTTCTATAGTAGGTTGACACTGGCTGGATTCCAGGCACCCACCAAAGCCCCTCTGTCACTCCCCTCTGCAGCTGGACAGGAGAGAGAAAATATAACAAAAGGTTCATGACTTGCGATAAGGACCAGGAGAGATCACTCATCAAATACTATAATGGACAAAAATATGTTAGAATTAGAGATATTAATTGAATTTATTAGTAAAAAAATCAGAGCAGGATAATGAGAAGTAAAACAAAACCTTTGAAACACCTTCTCTCCACCCCTCCTTCCTTCCTGAGCTCTACTTCCTCCCCCAACAGAGCAGGAAGATGGAATGGGGGTTATCACCCATGGCCTCTCATGCTGCTCAGGGAGAGGGGTCATTCCCCTATTCCACTGTGGGTTCCTCCCACAGGAGACACTTCTCCATGAACTTCTCCAACCTGAGTCCATCTCACAAGCACAAAGTGCCACAACCTGAGTCCATCCCACAGACAACCGTCCTGCTCAAGCTGCTGCAGTGTGGGTCACTCTTCCATGGTGTGCAGTCCTTCAAGGACAGGCATTACCACCATTTCTAACTGGTGGTTAGCCTTGACCAGAGGCACCACGGACTGGCTCTGCTGGACATGGAGAAGCTTCTAGCAGCTTCTCATAGAAGCCACCCCCGTACCATTCCCTACTGCTACCAAAGCTTGGCCATGCAAACTCAATATAACTTCAGAAGTTATTGAACTCTTTTCAGGTGCCACATATCTAACATGACTACAATTGCAAGGTAACTTCACTTCTAAAAGAAGCCACTGACAAAATACAATTTCTGATGGTAGTGCTCAGCTAGAAAAGGTCTCATGACAGTCTAAGCACTATCAGAGGGGAAAAAACATAGTCAAAGAG
Source organism: Rhabdornis inornatus (assembly GCA_013397075.1). NCBI lineage: Eukaryota > Metazoa > Chordata > Aves > Passeriformes > Rhabdornithidae > Rhabdornis > Rhabdornis inornatus. Next base: position 85,035 of record VWZS01006260.1, on the reverse strand, counting down.
ATAATGTTACTTCAGGCTGTCATACAACCTATCCTTGGCTGTGAGCCTTGGTAATGTTACCATCCTATGTGGCCTCCTTCTCCCCAGCACTGTGTGCCCCTGCAGACAAAGAAGGAGTGCTGTACCTGCTCCATGCTGTTTGTTCCCTCCTCCATACTGCTGTCCAGCCAGCAAACCAAAGGACTAAGGCAGCTTCACTCTAAGGACAGGCTGCTACAGACACCCTGAGCTCCCAGCTCAGTCATCAAAAACTTTTTGGCTTCAGAGGACTCTCTTACAAACCCCTTTTTCTCAGAGAGAGCTCTTACTGCTAAGATGCAGGAGAGCTACTCATATTTTTCTTTTTCCATCAACCCCCCACATCCAGATTCCAGTGGGAAAGCAGGTAGCTGGCATCACACCAGAGATGCCTTTTGTTTCTTGGAACTGCCAGCATGCCAGGTCTCATTCTAGCAAACAGCATCTCCCACTTGGGCATACGTGACAGCCACACACACTTGTGTTCCTTTGCCTTCTTGCTGGTAACACTTCTGTGACCTATTCATTGGCAACTTGTCTGAAACAGGATTTGTGCAGGAATAAATAAGTTTTTAAGTGCTTTTGAAATCCTCACAGCCCATTAGCCCATTATACCTCTCTTGTTGGGCCTTTGTTTTTTCCCCACTTCTTTCTGCACACATCTCCTGGTCTGCTAACCCTCAGTTACACTTCCAGTATACACTGGAACTCACGCACATTTTTTGTGTTTAGCAGGGCATTATTCATTATTAATATTCAGAATATATGTAAATAGAGCAGCTCATCTCCAAAAGATTATTAAAGCAACATGGGAAAAACAAAAATAAAAGAGAAATCTTGGCACACCATCCACTCTTTTGCCTTGCTAGGGCACTTGAGTTCACAATCTACTGATGAAGAACAGGTAAGGCTAAACCTGGATATGAGCATCATCCTTGCCATGACATTTCCCTTCTTGGAGTACCACAAACATGCACTGCATTAAGAGATTTTTTCTTTCTGTGACTTGAAATGCAGCATACAGTTGTGGAGCAGTCACCAGGGCTGTTATGCTGTCATGGGAGCCAGAAGACTCAGCTCACCACCTGGAGTTTATAGGGATTTGGGTCTTGAAGCTGCACCACATTTGTTCTGTACAAATAGGCCTGTACCAGAGAAGCTCAAAAAAAAAAAAAAACATCTCCTGGAAACTACCCAGAGCTTTTCTCTCTGAGGGAAACAAACGAGGCCTTAATTAATTTTCTTTCAAATACAGCAAATTGACTTCTGCTCCAGTTGTGCTAGTTTCAAGCCACACAGCACAGTGGTATTAATTCCACTTCACTTGAGGGCTAAATGTTCAGAGCAAGGAAAAGGGAGTTTCCTGCAGGTCTTGCTATGGTTGAAGTCAACAATCAAACCACCCTGGTTTTTGCAGGAGTGGTTTCTTCAGAGTCTGCATTTCTGAGGGTGACTGTGATATGTCCCTGGGTTAGCACAGCAAAATGCAGGATACATGAAAGGCACTGGCTGAGCAAATTGCCTGGTCCTTTGCATATTTTCAAAAGTCGGCCACATCCTGCCTCAAATTTCATTTTACAGGCTCAAAGATAGAAGCACTTTTAGTGCTCTATCCTAAGGCTAGCTTACTGGTTCACTGATCATCCTAACTAGCCCTGCTGTCTCAAACTTAATCATTTTTAACACCAGAGTCTTGCCTGCAGGACTTCCCAACACTGGAAAAACACACAGTGTTCTGCACAAGGTCTCCTCAGTACCCTGCAAACCAGTGGTGTACTCCCTTTCTATCAGAGACACTTTGCCCAATAAACCAGAAGATCACATTTGCCTTCTTAGCATTTGCTTCATTTGGGTACAATCAGCACCTACCCCATGTTCCAGAGAATGGCACTCAAATCCCAGCAGAACAATTTGCCTGGACACAGTGCCACTGTACAGCAGCCATCCTGCACAGGTATCTCACTGTGGTGTTCTTCAGTGCCATGGACCTGTATTTGCAGCATCTCATGAATCTCATCCCTACACTGTGCTAAAAAGCATGAGAGTTGGAAGAAAAAACTTTTACACCAAGCCCAAATCACCGAGTACAGTGAGCCTGTTTAGTTCAAAGAGAGAAACTGCAGGATGTGACCTAAATACACATCTATAGGAAGCACCAATTCTACAAAACTGTTATGGTAAACTATCCATCCCACCCCCTTTAGTATGGTCAATGACACAGTAGCTGCATCACTGCTTATGTGTTACAGTAAAGAGGTAAAGGGGATCAAAGAGGATGAAAGACAAGACCTCCTTCACCATAAAAATCCTGTAAGCAATTTAAGTTACCTTCCAACCATCTTAAAATCCTCCCACTGCCAAGTTTATCTAATACATTTAATATACAGCTTCATTATTACACTGACTATGCACTGCTTAGGGAAAGTGCTATTATTCCTCTTCACAGATGGAAGAGGGTGGTACAGATCCCATAGATACCAACTCATACCATTTGCATTGTAAAAAAGTGACAGGCAAAGAACCAAACCTGTTCCTGTCTAATACCCATTGTTCTCAACCCTTCCTTTCCGACAATTTCATGTTCCACAATTTCCCAAAAAGCAGCCCAATTTTCTCCCAGCTTCTCCTCTGTCAACTCCGAAAATTAAATTAAGAAAGCCAGGCATCTCTTGACTAATTCTTCAAAATTCAGGGTAGCTGTAGAAGTGTTTCTATTACAGAGTAGGTTTTTGTTAAAGGACATTTGTTAACTTCTTGGATTCCCACCTGTTCTTTCCACATGACTTTGCACTGTTTGGCTACATACAGACTCTGTACACCTCAAGAAAGCAGCAAATCTTCATTTTCTTTTCTTTATATAAAAATCAGCCCTTTTCAAGCTGCATACTAGAACTACTGTCTGCTGACTACTGTATTTTCTGAGGTAACATCTGGCATAAAAACTGATTGCAAATATGATCAGTTAGGAAGATTTTCTTCTAGGAGTCTTCCAGTTGGCTTTATTCCCAGAAGTCAGCCCAATGGAAAAGAAAAATCTATTTGGCACTGTCTCCAGTTGCAATTACTCATTCTTCAGGTAGAACAGTTTCCTCCCTTGGGGAGGTTTTGCTGACACGTGATTCAGGTGATAGGTTCTGAACTGCACTGGAACTGGTATGGCCTCTGAGATTCCGGAGAGGTGCTTTCTGATGCCTAAGGAATTCAGAATCCCAGCTCATGCTGTAAAAGAATAATAGAGGTTATCCCCCCCTCCAAAGTCTAAGCATATAACTATAGGTATAACTTGAGGAATTTAAATGTAATCCTATCATTATGGGTAGTAGGCTTCAGCTGCAGACATTCACCCATAATTAAGCAGAATTATTCATAAGGGGCTTTGGCCGAAGTCATGGCAGTGTTGGTAGCACAGGTCATTGTTAAAACAGCAGGGGCAACTCAGGCCTGGGCTACCTCCTGTGGACCTAATGTGGGAGAGTGATGCAACCCTGCCCATGTGTGTTCACTTTGCCTCTATGAGTGGGATATTTGTCTTCCAGTTCTCCTGAATTCCAGAGCAGGCAGCATGGGTTTAACATCTCTCTTCCTTTCTCCTCAGGCTATAATAGACACCAATGCAGGCTGAGTGCATTGGCCCCACATACATCCTTTACACTCTGTAAGTATGGGTGTATGGATAACAAAACAAGGAAAGGCCCAGCTTCCAACTCCTGACCCCTCTCATGCTCCCTGCTGTTCATCACACCCAGACAAGAGCAAAGAAGCAAACAGCAAATCTCTTCCTTCTGGCTGTCAGCTCCTTGGCACAGCACCATCAGGAAAGACCAAGTACAATCTAGGAAAGGAAAAGTAGCTCATATTTAAATTGGAACATTAAATACTATATCCTAGAATACTACGTTCTGATGTGGCTTCCAATAGGTGAAGGAGGAGTGATGTGAGATTTTTGCAGTTCTAAAAATACCTAACTGATAAAATCCAAGCAGTGGTGAAGGTAAAGCTCATACAAAAAGAGAAATAATCTTACTATTCAGCTAATAAACACCTCAGGTTAGTTAAAACAAAAATAATTTAAAATCTCCACTCCTAATCTGACAGTTTGTTCTGTTTGATTAGACTTTGCATTTTACTTCCCTGGAAGAACATCACCAGCAATGTCACATTTCCCACTGTTTTTTAGTAGTTTCATGTTGTGATTTCCAGGCTGTGCTAGAATAAATAGCGCAGCTTGGAAACTGAAGCAGCATGCAAGATTGATCATCTGGTCAAAACAAACAGTTTTCAAGTAAATGAATGGGATGTAATTGCATTCAGCTTGAAAATGTAACCATGTAGCATTAGGATGTACCCTTCCTGTTGAGTTTACACTCAGTTGGCACTTGCTTATTAGAGACAATTCTGGGTCACTGCACTATTTGTATATGGATAGTAGCTCATGCACATGTAGTTTGTAGTCCTGCATGGATCACTCCAGAGGTGTACTCTGACCTCTTATAACAATGACAATCCTCATACTCATTTCAAGTATTTGGTTACCTCATCTGAAGTTTGCTCTATGACCTTGGGGCCAAATCCTCCATGATTCACCATGTGCAAGGGCACCATAACTCTCCCATGACCCACAAGTTCTCTAAAGAAGCCAAGCCTGACCAGAAGAACTGTGTGCATTAGGTTCAACACCCACATCTGAGGTTTGGTTTCTGCCAATATATGCCAACATTGTAATAATTGCTCCAGAAATAACCACTGACAACAGAATATCTCGAAAACCAAATAAAATCTACCCTCATCTCTATACTTGTTTTCATGGAAATATGCAGTGACTAGGTTTTTTCCCCTCATTTTCTCTGCCAACCTACCATATTTTTATTCAAACAGCCCTAGTAACTGACTAGGTTTACCCAAATATAAAACTACAGCATATGTGCCAAAGTTGCACAAAGCCAAATAGAGAGCTGTTCAGCATGACCCCAAGAAAGCATCCATGCAGCAACACTGCTGTCAGTCCTCAATATAGAGAAAGATAACTCTCTGCAGATCCTTTCAGCCAGGGACCAACAAAATCTTTTCAATCCTGAGAACTGACTGGTTTCAGTGAGACAGCAAACAGCACACACACCATGGTGTTTCCCAGCAAGAGGAACACAAACAACAACTTACCATCAGCACACTGGCCTTAAACTCTAGCTTTATATTAGAGTGAAGATATAGTATTTGCAATGCAAGTCTGTCCCCAGTGGCTGCCAAACATTTTGCTTCTGGCAGTAGCCCTTTGCATCGCCCCCCACCGTATGTCAGCATTCCCAGCTACCTCCTCACACCCATCTCTTCTCTGTTTCACTGCTCTGTCCATCTGCCCCGGCCAGAAGCTCCATTTCCCTAGAGACTCTGATGAGGGTCAGCCACAGCTGACAACACTAGGCAAAGCCTCTGGGCTGTGAGCGGTGGGGACAGTGCCTCAACTTTGGGCAGTTACTCTGAAGTCTCTCAGGATGCTGTGCACTCACCACACCAGAACAGCCTGGCAGGAGGCCACAGAGGAGGGAGGCCTTGTCACGTCTCTGTGGCAGCAAGACGAAAGCAAACACCCATCCTGCCACCCATGGAGGAAGGGAAAGGCAAGCTGTGCCAGAACTGCAGGCAGAGCAGAAGCACAGAGTGACAAAAACCAAAGGCAAAGCATGAGAAATGTAAAAAAGGAACCAAGAGTGAAATCTCACAGAGGACTTTGGCTTTTGTCAGGTTGTTACACTGACATTGTGACATGCTGGGCTTTGGACCTTGGCTATCAGGAAAGCCCAATGTATAACGTCAAATGGCACCTCATGTTCAGCATTATCACATAGCAGGCTGTAAAATCACTCAGGTGGATGGGCTGCAGGACTGAAAACAAAGGATTATGGCATGTGACAAGTAGCTGTTCAAAGGGAAGGAACCAGGGATACCATTGCAATGGGGATCAGTAAAACATTGGACTAAGTGCCTCATTAAAGTTTTAAATTATTGCTTAAACCATCCAGCTGACAGAGAAGGTTGTGATGGAGAGGCTCTGGTGTGTCCTGGGAGAGGGGCAGGAGCTGCATCTGGGCAGGGAAGGGACATATTTGGGCAGATGCTTGGTGCCTGTGTCCTAGCAGCAGCTAGGAAGAGAAGGGCAATATGCCTGGGAAATACCAGCAAAAATTGTGTCAGAGGGCTCCTTACTCTCCTCTCCTCAAGGCTGTCACTTTCCCCTTGTCCACAGGGCTCATGAAGGTGCAGGAATATTCTGGTGCAAAACCAGGAAGAGTCTAAGCAAGAGGGAATAGGCTGAGAGCTGAAGTAGCTACACAATAGGTCAGAGTCAGGGTCATCCCAACAACAATATAAAAAGCCTGAGACAGAGACTAGAAATTGGAAACTAGGTGAGGATAGGATTCAACCTGGAAAAAAAAGGCTATTGAGCAAGGAGGAAATAATTCATGAACTAACATTCCTCTTGGCAGAGAAGGGAAGAGTTCTGGAAAGTCAAACTATATTAATCTAGCCTTAGGAGAGCTAGAAAATTAGAGAGCGGGACACAAAGAAATTAGCTAGAGAGGAGGAAGGCAACACACCAGCACGAGGAATTGCACACAGCTACCCTGCCAGGCAACGCAGAGCTCACTGCTGGGCAGGAACACACTGCTCAGTTCAGGGGTGGCTACCATGAGAGTCTGACACACTGGGAGGAGACAGAAGGTGATAGCTCATTGTGCAACTATTGGGGATTGATTTGTGATGACAGTATGTGTTCCTTGTCTCTGAGGGGACATAGAAACAGTTTACAAACATTTGTAAGGCATACACCCAAATGAGTGCAAATTACTTAGAGAAGACAAAACAAAGATAGGGAAAACAGAAGCTGAAAGTAACTCAAAAGCTTTTATCAATGAGCTGTAGTAGGTTGTGAAATAGCTCTCATGAGGAGAGCAGAGAAGAACCTTGGTATGGGCACTTTTAAAGTTGGATGGGAAGAAAGTAAATAACACATGAGCCTTGGAAGGCATACAGAAGAATTTGTTGAAGTGATAAAAAAATTTCTACCCACTCAATCTGTAGTTCCAGTTTTCCACTGCCCCACATCTCTTGCTATCATTAGTAGCGATGCAAAACTGGAAAATGTTTATTAAAGCATAACCTTATAGTACTGCTCCACCTGAGCACAGATTTCTAGACATATCTAGCCAACAGAGAATTAGGCTTTATAATTGTGTCTGGGAAAATGACTCACTAGCAGTGATCCACTGCAACTCCTCCAATGATCTCTTCCTTCCCCGTCCCAAATCTCCTTTAGTCTTGATGAGGTAGGGATATGACTCCGTGTTTGGATAGTGTTGTTAATGTCTCCTAAAGTCACATGCAGCTGCTTCTAAAAATCTCCTGATAAATCTCTTTTTAATTGCATTTGGCCACTTACAGGGCTCCCAAAGATCCACATGGAAACCTGAAAAGATCAAGGCCCAGGTACAGTCCCAATGAAGGCTGAAATAGCAACATGCAAAAAGGTTGGAGGAGCCTACACCTTACCCGGCATATACACCTACCAGCTTGATACTTCCCATGAGGAGGGAACATGGCTATAGCTTGACAGCTATGGTGCTACAGCAAGTATTAATGGTTAGCTCCATCAGCCAGAAGGCTGGGCTCTTCAGACATCAGAGCTGTCCCCTGGCCTGAGGATTTTTCACATGACTAATAACCAAGCTTTATAACTGTCCCTTGCAGACTATCATGATGATGAATGAATGAGATCAGACTAGTCAATATGGCTTACTGGTGGAGTTTGCTCACTTGCCGTGGATGCATCATTACCCTGTGCATTCATTCAGCACAATCTTTGCCTGTACAATATGAAATGACAACCAACCTGCAGCTCCTCCTTAGCTTTCTGCTAAGAACTCCCAAGCCTTTTTAGATCCTTCTTTTGCTCTGTATCCTTGTCCTGAGCCATCCTGGAAAGTTGTTTGGTGAGTACCATGTCCTTCCTTATTAAAGCAAAGCATGTTAAGGCGTACCTGTAGAAGTCAAATGAGAAATTGCTGAAAAACATAACTTCATAACACATTGACTAATGGTGCATTTACTACTCCTCTCCTCTGCCTGAAAAAATCAGAGTTGCTCCACTAAGGGGCACAGATGCTCTGCAGCTCCTCGAGCAGCAGTGATCCTCTTTCGGCTGAACGTTATTTCCAGAGCAAAGCATTTCGCAACTCCACTGAGGCTGTTGAGCTCAGGATTCCTGTAGAAACCAGGGATATTTCAAAGTAACTGGAAGCACCATATTCAAAGCGGGTACTCAAAAAGGTGTACTGTATTGCCTGACACATCTCTGTATCAAGTAATAACTTACATTAGCACAAAAGGGAATAAGGTTTCATGGTTGGAAACTGAACCGAAATCTGAGAGCTTTACCATTCCTTTCCAGCTCTGGCCTGAATTCCCTAGGCAGCCCAAGGCAGGCACCTCCATCTCCCTGGGGCTCAGTTTGCCATCTGTAAAACTGGGTTAGCATCTCCTGTTCTTTCTTACACCCCTTTTATCCTTGTCTATATTAATGATAAATACAGACAGGCTTGTTCGTGTACAGGAACACTGCAAAACAGGGGGCACGACCGTGAAAGGGCCGCTCATTTAGGGAAGGTCTGCAGGGAAAGACATGAGCTCGGAGGGGCAGGTGCAGGGCAGGACGCAGGGATGAAGGGATGCTCACACAAGGAGTGGGGACGCCTGCAGGGAAGGACACTCACCAGGCAGGCCGGGCGCCTACCAGCCACCCGAGCCAGCGCCGCGCCGCTCCCGCTGCAGCAGCGCCGGGCCCGGCCCCCGGCGGCGGGGAGGCGGG
>VWZS01006260.1:0-76105 GCA_013397075.1 Rhabdornis inornatus | reverse complement strand
TTCGTAGCCCGGCCACCCTCAGCCCAGACTGCTTTCCCGGCCCAGACACACTCCGTGCATCCCCAGCATCCTCGTTCCTTGCCGAACGATTCTGCGCCCACTGCCCAAACGTGCCGGAGGACTCTGAACGTGTCACCCCGAACACCCCCGTCACCCCGAACGCCCCCGCGCGCACCACAGGGCACGACCCGCGCGTCTAAAGCCTCCCGCACCACGCCCCTGTGCCCGACCGCCCAAACACGGCTCCGCGCCTCGGGCACCCCCGCCCCCGGCACTGCCCCTCCGCGCCCAACACCTGCCGCTACCTGTCCCCTTCCTGCACAAACACAGCCCAGCCCAGGCAGCCCCGGCGCACGCCCCGCCGCCCCCTTCCAGCCACTCCTCGCCCCTGCCCGGGGATACAAAGGGGTTTGCGCGCCCGCTGCCCGCCCGCTCACCCGCCGCCGCTCTCTGCCCCGCAGGCCGAGCCATGGTGGAGCCGCCGGCCGAGCCTCCCCCGCAGCCCTGCCCGGAGCCCGGGGGGGCAGCGGGGGGAGAGCCGGCCCGTCCTGGAGAGCAGTCGCCGCTGCTGCACCTGGACCTGTACAACTTCGACTGCGCGGCGGCGGAGGGCAGTCGGTACGTGCTGACCAGCCCGCGGTCGCTGGAGGCCTGCGCCCGCTGCGCCGTGCGGCCCGTGGAGCTGCTGCCGCGGGCGCTGGGGGACCTGCTGCGAGAGGCGCCCGGGCGCTCCATGCGGGTGGCCGCCGGCCTCTACGAGGCCTACGAGCGGGAGCGCCGCCGCAAGCTGCAGCAGTGCCGGGAGGAGCGGGAGAGGATTATCCGCGAGGAGAAGAGGCGGATCCTCGCGCCCCTCGGCAGCCTGCCGCCTTCGCCCGCCGCCCGCGTCTCGTCCCGGGCTGCGGCCGCAGCTGCCGGCGGGCCCCGGACCCATGGCGGCGGGAAGGCCAGGGCATCGAGGGGTGCCAAGGGCAAGAGCCACTCCCTGGACTCGCTGCAGAAGCGCCGCGAGGGCAGCTGGGGCAAGACCTCCTCCGAGTCGGGCGCTTCGTCGTCCTACAGCGGGGAGAGCCTGCGGGAGCGCGGGGGCAAGGTGTGCGGCCGGGGTCGGGGGGTAGCCGCCGCCAATGGGGCTCTGCTGGGGCGCAGCTTCAGCCTGGGCGACCTCAGCCACTCACCACAGACTGCCCAGAGAGTCGAGAGGATCGTCAGGGAGGTGAAGAGGAAGAAGGGTCTCTCAGAGGTGCCAGAAAGAGACAAGAAGATCGCGGCGCTGATGATCGCCAAGCACCAGGAGGCCAACCTGCTGCGGGAGCAGCGGCAGGCAGCCCATCTGCAGTGGGACAGCCAGCGACGCCTGGCTGAGCAGCGGAAGGAACAGGAGGAGAAGGAGAAGCAGAGGGCTCTCCTGCAGGGTCAGCGGATGTGGGAGAGCCAGGTGGAGAAGCGGCGAGGGAGACTGAACCAGGAGCAGGAGGAAGCCACCCTGATGAAGCAGAGGCAGCTCCTGGTGTGTGAGGAGAGGTGGCGGGAGCAAGCGGAGAAGCAGGAGCGGCTGCGGAGGGAGAGGCTGGAGAGGGCCATCAAGGAGGACAAGCAGAAAAAGCTCCATCAAGAGCTCAACCTGAAGGTGAAGGAAGAAGTCAAGAAGGAACACCAGGAGCGAGAGGAGCAGCTCCTGCAAGAGAAGCTGTCCACAGCTGCACAGAAGAGGCTGAAGAAGGAGGTGCAGCTGCAGAAGGAAAAGAGACTGTTCAACCAAGCAGAGAAGCTGAAGCATGAGGCCTTGCTCAAGGAACTGGCCAAGCAAGAGGCAGAAGAGAAGGAAATGCTGAAGGCATCCCTGAAGATGAGTTTGACAAAGGCTCAGGAGAACTACGAGCAGCTTGTGGAGAAGAGGAACCAGGAGCTGAGGGAGAAGGCCAGGCGTGAGGACATGCAGATCCAGAGAGCTAAACTGGCAGCAGAGAAGAAGGAAAGAGAGCAGAAGGAGCACTTGGAAGCACTGGCTAGAGAGACAGAGAGAAAGCTCCAGCATGCTGCCCAGGTGGCTGAAGAGGCTGTCCAAGAAAAAGCCCGCAAAGTGGTCTTGAGCCGTCTGGAAAAGGAAAAAGTGCAGAAGATGAACAAGCAAAAGGTAGAAGAGTATGAGGACTTGCGGCGCAGGGAAATTCTCCTCTCTATAGAGAGGAAGCTGGAGAGAAGTGAGCAGATTTTCAAGGAGAAGAAGACTGTCTTAGAAAATGCCAGGTCTGTTGCTCGAGCATCCTTCCATGTCCGGGAAAAGGTGCGGGAGGAGACGAACATGCGCACCTTTGACAAGATGGCCTTCGAAGCAGAACTGCATGCTCACCTTAGTAAGAAGTGAAAGATCTTGTCATGGATGAGTGAGGATGCACCACTGGTTATCCATTGTAATGTGACAGAAAGCTCCTTGGAATGGGCATTTGAAAAAGAACGAAAACAAACATCCACCCTTATTTCGTATTTTGGGGGAGCAGGGTACCGCACAAAAATGTGGCAGCTATTTTGCATACTGTTTTAAATACATTTTTCATTCTGGGTGTGTTTTAAAGACTGACCTCAGTCATCTTCACAGAGAGGAAGCAAGTTTTTGTGTCCTCCACCCCACAAGCACATGCATTTTTTCAGAGGGCTGCAAAATCTGCTTGAACCTCTAAGTTACTGATTGATTGTTTACACCAGAGATGACTACAGCTGCGCTCTCCAGCTGGAAATGCAGACAGGTTACTGACTACTAGAGCCTGCTGAATAAGAACCAAAACCACCCAAGCTGATTCTGCCTGGAGTAACAGGCAGTTTGGTTTAAGTTAAGGGACTGTATTTTCAAAGCTGCTGCACTTCCATGCTGAAGGTGAAGAAAGCTGGAGTACAGAATGCCATATACCCTGGGTGCCCCTTGGCTGCTGCTAGTACTAAGCTAGGGAAAGCACAGATCAAGGGCATGTAAGTAGACATCATGATCAGAGCTGGGCAGAAGCTGTCTGAAAGGGCTCACAAACACAATTTCAATTTTGCTTTTTGTAACTGTTACCCCTCCCAGGTATCCTCACCTCTACTCCTTTCCAAGTTTCTCTTAAAAACATCTGTAGAATTCCTTCTTTTCTTTTGGAGGAAGAAGAAAAGGAGAGAAATTTGTGGACAGTCCACAAACTGACAAGCACCCACACAAGCCAGTTGTTCATTAAGATATAAAAGTGAATGAACCTGTGGAATCTGGACTTTGGGGGAAATACAGAAGTCACTTATAAATGGAAATCACCATCCTTAGGAATTCTCAAAACTCAAGAAGACTTGAGTTCTTCAGCCACCTTATCCAATTTGCCCTATCTTGAACAGGAGGTTGGACCAGATGTTCTCCAGAGTTCCAGCCTTATAGCTCTCATGGGCTGCGTACAATCAGACGTTCACCCAACTCTTATCGTTGTCTACTAAGCAGGGCAGCATTTCTCTGCCACTGGTGCTAAGAGTTGTATTCTTATATAGAGCACAAGAAAGAGTAGATGCACAAAGTAAGGTACATTACAGATCTCTTAGATGAGGATCATTCCTTTTCTGTAAGAGTTAACTCAATACTCTTTAGAGGGAACTGAGTCCTTCTGCAAGTAAATACACCAGAAATGTGAAAAGCCTACCTGTGCCCTGTGCCCTGCATCCAAGTACAACAGTGTTCTGCTCCAGGTTTCCACATTTACTCTTTGTTGAGTTGGAGTTGCAAGCACGCATCCAAAGCAGGCACTTTGGTTTGGTTTTTTCCTGGCTCCATCAGCAGCATCAGCTCTCTGTTCCACCATCTGTGATGCCGTATGGGGTTGCTCTGGTGATAGCAGTCAGACCTGGAGCATGGAGGAGAAGCAGCAAGAAAAGACAGAATCTTGTTTCTTTGCGGATGTCTCTGATGTACAACACAGCAGAAGAGACAACCAAAAGAGGGTTGACATATGGCACAGACATGCAGTCTCACATGCATAGATCACTTACCAGAACTTCCTGGGAGGTAACAGCAGGTCAGAATCCTCCTAGAAGGCTTTAAAGAAGGTCTTAAATGAGCAGTAACAATAGACCAAGTACACCTTGGTGCCCTGCAAAGCTAGAGGCATTACACTGTGTTGAAAATTAAGAAGTAGGTATTGTTTTTATTTTTATAGCACTTGGTCTTTGAAGCGTGGTACAATTGGTGGTGTTAAGGACAGGCAGCATGAAAGTAGGAATTAGGGCACCTGAGCAAAGTTTTCTCTGTCAGTCATTGGCTCATTGTGTAATGCCAGGCAAATCCTCAGAGGCTGGACCTGCTCCTATTGATATAAACGGAAGCACAGGTGGGCTCTTGGGGTTGCTGGGACTCACAGGAAATAGTAAGACTTGGCTTGGCAAAGCACTTCAAAGACTTTGGACAAATATTGCTTATAAAGCACAAAGTAATATTTATTTATGTATTTATTTATTTATTTGAGTGGTTATTAAAGTAAAACATCCCTTGGTGAAAAGCATTAACACTCAAATCTGTTAGCTGTGGAAAGGACAGCTGCATTAATGTTTCCAGCAGGGAGGCTGTCCCCTCACCCTTGTCCTCAAAGCAGCAATTAGAACCGTGAAACAAATCCTGCTCCAACACTGGACAAGGTCCTTGAAAAAACAGAGACTTCTCGACGTGTTGTCCATGCTGCAGTGATCTACGTGTGCCCTTGTAGCTGCAAAGACCTAGAAAAGAGATGGCCAGTGGCCCAAATCCAGCCAGTGCAAAACTGCCCTTGCTCGCTGACAGCACTAGAGTTGGGATAAAACCTGCAGTGACTCCAGCATAGCCAATGTTTCATCTGGTTTGTAGCCTTTGGGGCTGCAGAGAAAGCCTGCCAGCACGGATATGAGGGCTTTTGCTTCCTGTGTCATTGCACTGTGGTTGAAAGTCACTGCTTGGTTCATTTAGCAGAGGGAAAGTGGGGAGAGCTGGGAAACAGTGAAAAGAAGGCAAATGGTGATGAGTGAATGGGCAGGCAGCCTCTAACTGGAGCAGCATGTTTTTCCTAAAGCTCTGTTGCAGTCTACCTGAAGACTGTCCAAACCTCCCTCTGACAAGGGCATTTCCAGATGGAGAATGTTCTGCAGCCCAGGAGACATGTCTTGGTCACTGACTGTAATTACACCTGGGGTCCATCTCTTGCTGCTGACTGAGTTTGACACCTTGGGGCTACAGCTGAACTAATCAACACAAACCTACAGGATGGTAATTGGATTGGCACTGGTGTTCCTGTACTGTGCAGTGTACAGCTCAAGTTTGGAATGTGCAATCTGAGAAAAAATATTTTTTTTTCAAAAGACATTAATCTGTGTATGGATATTTTTTTATTTCTGTGGTAGTTTAAGTCCAAAGTCTGTGAAATTCAGTGGAGTTTATGAGTTTAAAATTGCAGCATGGAAAATTTAAGTCAGCAATTTGGGTGGAGGCATGAGAGGTATTTCTTGGGTCTGCTTATGCTTCTGTTTATTTGAGAAGGAATTTTACTGCTGGATTTCTGTAGGAACGGAAATTAAACCCTGTGTCACATGTAAAAAGTATGGCCCTTTTAGATGGGCTTATTTGGGGTTTTTGCTATTGAGCTGCAGGTTAGGGAGAACTAAAAAAGTAATCAACATGGAGGAGAAGCACTGACGAAGGAGCAGTTTCTTTTGGCTGAGCTCTGGAGGAATTTTGGAACACAGTGGAACATGTTTTTTATGTTCAGAAACTTGTTTATGTGGACTGTCTAGTTTTTAATGGCATCTGGGCTGAAACTGGAGCCCTTCAGTGCCGGAGAGAGCATCAACAATCTTATCTTCATGCTTCCTCTTCACGCAAAATTCGTCACTAAAACACATTCTCTCTGTCAAGGTTGAATTTGGCAGATATGTCTAAAAGCTATTAGGAGGAGCAGCTGCATCACCACTAGTTAATATTTCACAAGGTAAATTTTAAGCCAGTTTATACTAAATTCTTTCACCGCATGCATAAGAGGGAGGATTAGATTGCTCAGCTTGGTTACCTACTATTTTCCTCTTGGGATGCTTATGGAGCTTCAGACTCATTTTGTGCTAACATTTCTCCCAATACCAGGGGAATTCTGTTCACTAAACAAATATGCAGTGCTTACAGGTTTGAGAGGGACCTTAGTTTGATTTACGTGTCTTCATTTAGCCAAGGCTGGACTGGGAGGTGTGGGAAACAGAATTTGCAATACATAGCCAGGCTTATAATATCCTAACTGAGGATGGCTTCTCATTACTGCAGTTGTTGCATCAAAGAGAGACTTGCTTTCAGCTGTGGGTGTTCTGCTGGTAAAGACAAAAATGTAGTAGTTGAAATGCCATTTTGAACTTTTGTTGTTGTTGTTGTTTGGGCTATTTTTGTTTTTTTGGCGTTTTGTTTTAAGAATATGCAGCGAGCTCTAAGGATGAGATACAAAACTAGTGAGATGTAGCACGTTATGAATGGTAACTGGTGTCTTCACACATAGTTCTACTCTGTGGACCTGGGACTGTACTGTTGTTCAGTGGAGCAGCCACTACATCCAGGAGAGCAGAGGTGCTCTGTGATCTGTTCTCAGGTCACACAGGCTCCCTTCAAAGCAATCAAATGTAAGCTCTAATGCTTTGATGAGTCAAGTTCCCAGGGAATAAATTTTGTTAGGATTGGATTTAGCCTGCATAGTTATAAAACAAGGCTGTCATAGGCAAAGAAGAGGAAGACACTGTCTTAGCCCAGTCCTTCTGGAAATGAGCCCCAAAACACCTACTTTGCAGTGCAGTACAGGGATGTTGCAGTGGGAGCTGATGGAGCCCTAATACAACTGCTTGGGGGAGTGCAGCCTCACAAGTCCTTAGCAAGCAAGTAGCATCCACTGTAAAGAGCCAGTGCAGAGGCACGGTAAGAAAATCATAATGCTTCTGGCTTCTAGGCAAGCAGCAGCTCTGCCCTCCTTTTTGGTGAGATATTACTAGGTGATGTTTGAAGAGAAAACACTGGAAACAAGGAAAAAATGCAAAACTCTTCCAATACAAGATAGCTGGAAACAGATTCTCCATTCATGGAGAGCATCCAGCACTCTGGGGAGGCCAGTCTTCAGAGCCTTCATAATGGAATATGCCCCACATCCCACATGCCTCTTAACACTAGGACATGAAAAAAAATTTGGTTCTAGGGCTGACTTCTTTGTCCTTAGCCCATTCTTTGAGCATGCATCTTTACTGTGAAACATTGCCTTGTAAGATTTTAGTCTGAAAGGACCCAAGTCTTTCTCTAGTAACTTTGCACTCATCTCCTACATCCCTGCCATTCAGCAAGAAATCTTCTGCATTACAAAACCGCTCTGGCAGTAAGAATCACCCTGTATTACAAAACCAAACTGCCAGTGCTATTTTGTTCTTATGTGCTTTACACAGCTCCCTGCATCTAATCTCAGGACCTGGCTGTGAGGTAAACTAGTTGTCGCCCCCAGCCTAAATACAAGCAAACTGAAGCAAAAAGAACTGATGTGATTTGCCTCAGGCCACATTGACCTCCCTGATCCAGCTGGAGCTCTCACTCACGTCCTCCCTAATCCCCATGCAGTCCTCTAATTAACCTCTCCTGGTTGCAGTGAAGGGATAACCCTGTGCCTCTGCTGTGGCAGCTCCCCTGATTCCTGATCTGTAGCTGGTGCTTCACGGAGGATAAAGGTTTTAAGCCACCAGCCACCACTTCTCTGCATTGCCCCCAAACCCTGAAACACTTTTAAAATGTGGGGCCTGAAGGTTAGATAAGGCTGCACTGGGAGCCCAGGACAGGGGCAGGGTGAGAGGAAGGTGCATTAGCAGAAATGGGCAGGAGCTACAGATGGAAATGTTAAATCAATGAGTAAACATGGACTGAGTATCCTTACACCACCCTGGCTAGCTAGAATCACTTAGATCTCTATGTATGACAGCATACAGTAACACTTTCTTTCAGCATATTAAACTTACAGGGCCCAATTCATCCCATTAGTTATCTCTCTAGGGCCAGCAGAGTTATTCCAGGAGCAAATACAGCC
Organism: Rhabdornis inornatus; assembly: GCA_013397075.1. NCBI lineage: Eukaryota > Metazoa > Chordata > Aves > Passeriformes > Rhabdornithidae > Rhabdornis > Rhabdornis inornatus. Next base: position 68,039 of record VWZS01006260.1, on the reverse strand, counting down.
TAGATATATTAAACTTTTCATTATTTATGTAAATCACAGTGGCTTGGAAGAGCTTATGCTTTCAAGAGCTCAGTGAAAATTTCCTCCTGTGCTGCAGTACCCAGGCAATGGGATGGGAGGGTCACATATCAGTTGATATTTTTAGACTGGGTGGCAAATTTGTCAATACCCTGGTGCTGGACACTGTGTTCCTGGGTGTTTACAAAGTCGTGTCTGCTTAAGCAGCTCAGTGCAGCTGAGGGGAAGAGCAGCTGGCACAGAAGTACCTTGTTAGACAGTAAGCTAAACAGTGGGGAGTAAGAGATTTGGCTCTTTGTTGGGTGCTACTGGGAATGTTTTGGTTTGTACGAAGGTGATGTGATAATTTTGTCTCTTTTTTAATCACCTCCAAAGTAAGCTGTGCTATTTTTGACAATTATTTAATGATTTATAAGAGACAGGAAAATAAATTAGTAAAGGAAAACAAAACACAGATGTGTAGGAATAGCTGAAAGCCATTTTTCTTTCCCTCCTGAAAAAAAACCCTATTATGCCAGCAGGTGAAAGTTCTGTTAAGTGCTGCGTTGCATGCAATTTCTTAGACCCTAGGAGCGGACCACTCTGTTCACAAGCTTTGCTACTTATACACCTATCCCCTGTACATGCTGACAAGACAGGCTTCATGTTTACCTCCCAGCAACAGCTATTTCTTCAGATTTCAAGGAAAAGGTGAGATCCATGAACAGGCACTATATTCACTGTAGAGGGACCACTACACAGCCATCTTTAGTGGACTCGGTCCACATTTGACATGAACCCTGATGGAAGAGTGGTATTTTGTTCTCATCAGGGAATTTCAGCAGCCCTCATCCAGACATTCTAGGTGCCTCTGCACCATTTTCAGCTTCCACCTGAAGTTGTCAAGCTATCCTTGTTTCCTAGTTTGACCCTGAGGCTCCTGCTCCCATTGCCTGCAGCTAGGTAGCTGGGGAGCTGACCATAGGGTGCAGCCAAGTCTCCCTTGTCTGCAGAAGCTTCAAGAAAACTAATTTGCCCTGCTCTTCCTTAAACTGGGGCATGTCTGTGCACGAGCAACTGCAGGAACTGTCTGAATCTGGGCTTTGGGTGGTGTAGGTTGAAAACCTACAGAGGAACTGGGTGTTGTGGCATAGCAAAGGGATGCTACTGTTTTATTTTTAATTATCAAACACCGCTGCTAATTTACTTCCCCTGCATTGCTTTCCCAGACAGTACCATGAATGGGGCAAGCCCCAGAGGAAGTGCTGAGCTGTTGCCCTCCCCACTTAGACCAGTGCTTGGCATGGGAAGCAGTGCCCCTTCTTGCTGGAGAGGGAAGCTTTCCTTTCTGCAATCATCACTGCATCATGCACAGGTGCTCTGGGGACAGGCTGGCATCCTAAGATACATCCATCCATCCTGTCACCACTGTCACCAGCTTCTCCTTATGACCTGAACTCTACCAGTAAATTCGGATCTAGCTCATATAGTTCTGCATGACCTGTCATGACAGGGATTTTAGATATGTTGTAACAGCTATAAGTCATAATGCTTTTCCTGTTATCATTTCACCTACTGCTGCTCAGGAGGAAGTAAAACTGGGGAGGATTGTTGCAGTAAATCAGAGGTGACCTGCCTGCTCTCAGAAAATGGTGGGCAGGTAGCAAGCTGGAAGCTTCAGGGCTTTATGTTACACTAGAACACCTGACAGGTTAGCTGTAGATACACTCCATATCTCTTTTCATGGTAGCTGTCACTCCAACTTACGTCTCTTGGGTGCTGTGAGTTTATAATATTTCCCAGGCAGAAAGCACTCTGTCTTGTAACAGAAATTTTCTGTGATTCCTACAATTTTTAAAAAAACCTGCACAATCTGTTTGCAGAATCAGGTATTTCAATGCATTTTACTTATGGTTCCATCAAAAAAATTGTAGAAGTAGAGATTTCTGAAGGCAATCGTGTTTGCACCCAGAGCTACTGTCCTCTCTGAGTTTCTCTGATCAGACTGCACTGTGCTACTCCAGAGATTTCTCACAGCTCCTGCCATCTCTGGGAACCTGCAGATCCCTCCCTGCAAAGACACCATATCATAACGGAGATGCCACGTGATTCAGTCACAGCCTGCAAGTCCCCAAATGCACAGAAAATTTGCTGTAAGCTACCAGGGGAATTTCTGCAGAGTTTCCTGGAACCTGCAGGGCCCTTTCCATCCATCCTGACGCCAGTGCTGTGTAAACTCCCATGCTGTACAGTACCTGCTGACCCAGTAATGCTGTCTGAGTCCTCTCCATGGCAACGCACAGCAGTGTCCTCAGGTACAGGGAGGTGTCCTGCAAGCAGGCAAGGCTGGCCAGGGAGTCGATGTATCAGATGCATAGAGAATAATTGTAGCATAAGGTTTTCCGTGGGGAAATTGGAGGCACAAAATTACTCCCCAGAGGAAATGAAAAAACATCTGAAGAAGAAAGAAATAACAAAATTAGTTATTTAAATACCCTTAAAATTATAGGAGACACGATTTATATGTCTCATGCAACAGATGTACATGGCCAAGCAGCTTCATGCATTTTAGGTACCCTCAGGGAATGAAGAATGGTGGAAAGTACCTAGGACCTCAGGTAAGAAAGGATTTATGTTTTCCAACAAGGGTTAGGGCTGGCCAGAGTGGAAAATTGTAGAAAAACTGTTCTAGACATCTCCAACTATGATAGCTCTCATACCAGTACAGCAAAAAAGCATGTCCTGAATGCATGGAGTGGGAGTAAGGATGGAAAAGAGAAGCCTGGGATAAGCACATACAGGACTTAAACAAATGTATAATGTAATGAAAATAAGACTGGGACCCTACATGAAAGTCATGATGAATTGTGAATTTTTTTAGGTCTCCTTCCTGTTGAAGGCTCCTCCCTTACAGCAGCAGGGAAATGCCTTCTGGAGCACCCCAGCCCAGTGGCTTCCCCTACCCCAGGCCTGCATGGGTGCTGCTCCAGGCAGCACCCCACAATGTTAGGAAGGAGCCTGAGCTAAACCACCTCCCTTTGGGCTCTAGGCCTGCAGCCAAGTGTGCCCAGGGTTCTCCTGTGAACTGTGAAGCAGAGATTGATGAGGAGCACCTCTTTTAGTATTTGAATCTGGGCTGGCAGAGAATAGATTTTACCGTGTGTCAGTGCTAGGATCAAGAGGAAGAGCTAAGAAGAGGTATGTGTCTCAAGATGACAGGATGAAGAAGCACAGGATGAAGAATTTTTTTTGGTTCAGTTTTTTTTTGGGGGGTGGTTTGTTTGTTTAGCTTTTGGGGGGGTTTTTGGTTTTTTATTTGTTTGTTTTCATTGGTTGGCTTTGGGGGGTTTGTTTCATTTTCTTTTATTTTTCTTTTTAAGTTGTTCGGTTTTTTCTTCCTCAAAGACCAAATGTAATATCAAACTGCCAGGGTTTGGTAGAGACCCACAGCAGGCTCACAGTTCAGTTCTCATTAGAGAACTGGATTGCTGGCTGACAGTGTTTCACAAAGACCAGATCCATACTGGCCTTCTTTTGTAAGCAACCATTTCGATTCAGCCACCAGACCCAGGATTGGTTCCTGCCTGCTAAGGTCAATTGCCCAAGGGCAAGCACATGGTGACAGCTAGCACATCCCAACAGATGTGGGTCCAACAGAGGTGGCACCACAGGCAGAGGTAATCTGAGGCTGGGGCTGTTTCCAAAGAAAGCAGAGACCTTGTGAAAGGGAAAAGCCAGATTAGAGGGGAATCATAATCCTTAACTATGCAGTGACAGCCTGGGAAGAGAGGACTGCTCAAAAAACCCAAGGGTCTTCCCTCAAGAGTGATAATGCCTCGCTGCTGGCAAGCTGGATGTGGGCTCATGTCTCCATCTTCTCCTTCTCTGGCAGGGGCGAGCAACAGAATTACAGCAAAAAGCAGGGGACAGAAGTCTGGCTGTGGGGGTGAAACCCCCTAGGTGAGACCGTATCAGTCAAAGCTCTCCCCAGTTTCACTTGCAGAAGGACCCTAAATACCGCTGGAGGCACGGGCTTCAACCCTGAATTTGTACAACCTGAAACCTGGTCATGCACCCACTCTGATGCATTTGCTGCACTTGCTTGGAATAAGGCAGGCTTGTGGGGCTTTCCAGCACGCTAGCTGCATGCCAGCTGCATGCTTCACAGCCATATCCCAGCCACAGCTTTGAAGCAGCGGGAAAGGTTGTATCTCATCCTTCCCTGGTTCAAATCAGCAGGATTAGTTGTTTATTCAGGAGTCCCTTCCCCCATTGGCAGGCAAAAATAATTATAAACCTTCTTTTTATATATGCCAGCTAGCAGACAGGATCAGTACGCAAAGGGACTCCCTGATTTCTGACATGCCTAAGCCCTCAGACGACTGTGGGGTTTTTACACCATATGGCTCTATCACTTGACAAAATAGTGCCCTAGATAGGCTGGTTGTTTTCCAGTCGACCACCAAATTAACTTAGGAGGATGGGCACATACAGCCACAGTTTCTGCATTGTTGCCACAGTTTCTGAGGTCTCCAGACCTATTGCAAGCCACTGTATTTTTGCAGCCCCTCCTGCCCCCCTCCAGGACCAGCTACCAAAGGGATTAAACGTGGCAATGTTATCTACTGCAGTGGCTTAATCGCTAAGCAAAGCACTCATCCCCTGACCACAAGGTCAAGGAATTATCTTCCTGACAGATAACACAGCCAGGGCTTGGAACAAAATGAGGAGCTGAACTGTCATTGCAAGCCCACAGGCCACAGTTTTATTGCTGTTTCTGGGGAAGTAATGCTGCTAAGATTCTGTGGAAGTGCAGCATGACTCTTCTCACCTGTCGCAAACTGTCTTTTGGTGTCAGGGGAAGATAAACACAGCAAAAATAGTATTCAGTTTTGGGTACATACATTCCCCTCTCTTAAACAGCCGTTATTCCAAACTTGTCCCTCTGAGAGCGAGAGGTTTTGATGGTTGGATGTTTTTGGCACTGTGTAGTAGAGAGACTGAAGAACCAACTGAGCACTAAGACTGGGCCAAAAGAGAAGTGACCTTGGGGGAAACACACATATCTAGAAATACAGTTTCAGAGGACACAGATTCTACACATCAGTTTCAGCAGAAGGTGGGAAGTCCTATTCCTGTGTAAGCTGGCCTGTTAGGGCAGAGCTGCAGGGCCTGCCAGCCCCACAGCTCACTGCACAGTGGTGGGCTGTGAAAGGGCAACTCACACCTGTGGAGGAAAAGTTCTTCATTTGAGATTTAAATGTAGAGAGCTCAGGTCTGCTGCCACCATAAAAGAGTGAGGAAAACTCCTGACACAGAGAGCTACAAGGTGAGGTTCTCACTAGGCACTAGCACAGGGCATTGCTCCCACAGCATCGCTGTGAGTGCCCCAGGACCACCTGCACAGAGCCAGGCAGGATGGCCATGGTCTCCTGCCTGGTGGCTGCCAAGAGCAGCACCTTTTCATAGACAGGGAAGGTGTAAACTGAGATTTCAGAAGCAGGCTGAGAGGATGAGGCTCTCTGCCCAAAGCTGGGTAATACAAATAGCTTGCAGCTCTCCAGGTGACTTCCTCGTGGTCACAGATATGACAGGAATTCCAGAGGAGGAATCCTCATCTCTACAAGAGTCTAGGTCCTGAAGACTCTGGTTGAAATTACATGTGTGCTAAATCTTCCTTGTTGTGCCTTTCAGAAGCAGCTAAGCAGTCAAATGACATCTCACCTCCTTCAGCACATCTTGTTTTTTGCAGTCCAGCTGCTCCCTAAAGGCCCTCGTTGTAACCATTTCTCTGTGAAACATTCACACCCTGCCAAGTCTTTGTGCCGTACCTGTGAACAAGGGCCACACTGCAGCCAGGGGCGCTGCTCTTCTCCATCTTCCCACCAGGAGATGATTCCTGCAGCACTGGTGTGGAATGTGAGAGAAGCAGCTTCCACCTTAAAGCGTAAGATTAACACAGCTTAGCAAATTTCACTGTACTTCAGCTATAAATCAAAAATAAAAATGTTTTTTACTGCTTTAGCTCAGAACATGAAGGGTCTGATTGTCTCTGAGATGTCTATCTCTGTTCAGCTTGGTGGATCCTCCAAAGAGCTCACTGAGGTTATGTGCATGCTGTTCATCCTCCTGGATATCAGCCTTTTCCATACAGCCACCTCCAACCTAACAGCTGAGGCACAGCAGAGACACAGGCAGGACTGGCAGGCAGAGTGAGTAACCTGCCTACCATGCAAGGGGCCTGGATGAGCTAGCTGCAAATAAAGGTCCTTTTCCCCTATCTCTTACCTCAGGCAAAGGAGACAACACCCCACAGTGTTCTGAGGAAAACAGCACAATAAAGCTTTAGATTTTCTACTCAACTGCTGCTCCTCGGCTCCCCTCACTTTCCCACCTGCATTTCTCTGTGCCTCTGGGGAAATCTGACGTTATGTATTTTCTATATTGTTCTTAATTAGGAAAAAAAAAATCTCCTTCCATCCAGTGACTCTGAAGAGCAGAGAGGGGGACAGGCACTGAGGACCATCCACCTTACAGTCTGCTGGGGGCCCTCTCCTCAGTGTCTCTCCCATGACCACTGTCCCTGCAGCCCCAGGATCTGCAGAAAGCACAATCCAAGCCTCAATATCACTTTGTCCATAGCTGAGAACTGCACAACCCCTTCAGAAAAGTCACATCTCTCTTCTAGAGCATGTGAAGGAAAGGACCCCTTCTAACCACATGGAAATGAAGCACTGCCCTGCCTGTCTTGTCTGTGCTTCTCTCTACAGGGATGCGGCTGTGGAGATGGAGCTGTGGAATGCAGCTGAGTACGAAACCCAGAGCTTGCTCTGACCAATCTACAATCTCTGACCAATCTCCCCAGAAAGGGAAATGGCTGCACAGGTTCACCAGGTCAGCTGGGGAATGCCATGAGCTGCTTTCTCCTCCCATGGAACTCTAGCCTGGCACCTCTACTTACTAGTTTTTCCATTTCATTAAGTTTCACCTCCTCCCTATGAGTAGACTTTAATCATGACTTCTCTACATTTCTGCCATGCTCCAGATGACAGCATGGCCACCAAAAACAGGACCCTCTTTTCCAGAGGATTCTCCAACCTTCAGCCTCCAAAGGTTACAGCACCTAGCCTGGATAACAATTAATCTTTCCCCAAAAATGGCCCATATACGTTTAGATACAAATAGCTCTTGGAAAATGCATGTAAGTAATAAGTCTAAGAGCCTGGGACAACAACTGCTCTCCTTCTCCCCATTAATGTACCAGATCCTGCCTACTGTGTGAGATGGGCTCCCTCCCACCAAGCACCCTGGTTTCTCTCTTTCCCCTTGCTCAGGTACTGCAGCTGGGTTTGCCAGGTTTCCCTGGGGAACTCCTCTGCCTTCTGGCTCTCAGTGCACAGCCAAGCCTGCTACACCACATGCTCCCCAGCCAGCTGCTGTTCCTGAATGCCTCCTGGAGGGTCTGTGCTGGCTGTGTGTAGGAATGTGTCGGTCCAGGCAGCAGTTAATTCAGGTGGGGAAATCCCTTGTATATGCCAGGGACAACATGCTGCAGATCCTGTTCCCAAGCCTTTTTCGCCATAGATTAAGAATGGCACTAGAACTCACTCTGTGATAAGTAGGTAAAACGTCCTTGTCTGTGGCAAGCAGAAGAGATTAGAGGCTGTTTTCAATAAATCTCTGAAGATTAAGGAGAAAGGAGATTCCATAAAATAAAATCTGATTTGTCTTCGGCACAGCTGTCTATCTAAAGATGAGTACCCACATCCCACTTCTATATAATTCACATTTCTCCACACACAGCCTCCAGAAAGTGAGCTGAAGTCATGGCTTTACTACTGTAACTAGCATCCATAACATGGCAGGCTGTGGTATCAGGGCTGTGGGGATGGCAGATACTGACCCATTTCTCCTTAGAAAGGAGACAGGATTCATTTCACGTTACCTTGGGAACTCACACCCTGCCATGGCAAACATCACTCGGACAGGCAGAGAAAAAGCTGAATATAGTCCTGTCTGTCCTACTGTCTTCTGACCTTATACAGCACAGCCTCCTTCTTCCATAATTGATGTCTCCTGCTGCAGAGGCAGCCACAGCATCTGATTCTCTGGCTATCCCATTACAGCAGTAGTAAGTGCAAGCCCATTATTCTGCAAAACAATTCAAATTAATTCAGAACCTTAAACCAGGAAGTCTTTCTTTATAACACTATCTCTCCCTTGCTGCACTGCAGCTACAAGAAGTCAGGAGCTCCATCCCTCAATTTTCCCCATGAGCCCATTGTCTGGGACACACATGCCATCTCCTCCAAGGAAAGAGTTTCTTGGTTTTTTTCAGTGACATTCAGAGATACTTAAAACATCCCTGGTGCATGTAAGAGGGATGTCTTTCCAGGGCTCTTAGGATACAGCTGCAGTCTGCTAAATCATGAAATAGGAAAATGTTGAGGAAATTTCTGGCACGCCATCTGTCTGACCTGACTTATTTACATGATGCTAGAGCTAGGAAATGCACTAGTTTTATAGCCCTTGTGATTTGAGACTGTTTTTCCAGGGAAAAGCAGCAGCAAGGAAAAGGGCATATCAAGCTTTCTATGTGCTTAGCTTCAGAAACCACATTATCCCCAAGCCTCATGGCCCAGCCCCTGCTCTGGGACAGGCTTCCCTAGCATGGGAGCTGTGTGCCCAGCCAGGATCCCATCCAGGGCAGCTGGGGAGGTGCTCCGCTGCCTGTCTTTAGCAGGTTGCTGAAAGACTTGGAAAAGCTGAGGCCACAGTTGACCTGGCAGCTATGGAGTGGAGGCAGAGACGTGTCTCTAATGCAGGATTAAGAGGCTGCTGTCCTTGCCAGGGCTTTCTCTGTGGGTCTGGCAGTGCAGCTACACTAGAGACACAGCCCCCAGGGCCACCTTCAGTTACAAAGCACACCAAGCTTCATCTGAGGATAAAACTTTCTGGTCTGCTCTCTGCCTGTGAGGAAAAACTGGAAATTGCTTTTGGACAAATTATTTTCAGGGAAAACAATAAAGTAAAAAAAAAAATAAAATAACTGATTATGAAATATTTGTTTGAACTGCCCCTCACCCCCGTGAAACACACTGGGACAGGACCTGGCACAAAGACTCCGAAATGGCTCACACTGCATGTCCAAGGTGAGGGGACAGCCAGCACCACCCTGCCCAGCTGTGTACCCACATGTGGTCCACAGCCACATGTGAGGTGGGCTGTGAAGCAGGGAGGGAAGGTCCCTGGTTAAGAGCCCGGGGTGTTCACTGCCCATCGCTGTGCATTTTCTGCATGAAATGCTCAAGTCGGAAAGACTTTGGAGCAGGATGAATAATATTTCTAGACAAGAAGCCAGTGTTATGAAAAAAGCATGAGCAGCTATGAGGGCGTGTCTCACCTCCTTTGCACTCCGAGGAGAGCAGCCCCCCCATCTCCACCATGGCAGAACTGCCCTCCTACTATTCCTGGGTGCTGCAAACCCCATCAGGGTGAGGCTAATTTCCACCTTGGGGAGACAGCCCCAGCTAGCCAAAGAAGAATAAACAGAAATCTGAGGTAGCAGCCTGGAGGGGAAGGTGAGGAACAGCCAGCTTGCAATCCTGTGCAGAGCTAGGGAGAGCTGGATAGACAGGAAAGGGTGCATACTCACTGTGTAAAGCAGTATTTGCTTGCTAGCTTTATGCTCCTCTTCAAGTACAGACAGGATGGAAACTCCAGCTATGGGCAGCGCACCAGAACCAAGGCCCAGAAATATATTTCAGGTCTGTTTCCTCCTGTCTTCAGGACACTTCATTCCTTTGCAGGGTTCTACCCACAGCAGTTATTCTTTGCTTCCCTGCTAGGACTGTTCTCTCTTTCCCATTCACCCAGAAAATGACTGTTCTCTCTTGCCCTTCTCTGCTTGCCTGGTCTGGGAATGAAGCAGAGCCCACATGCAGCTCCCCTGACGGCCAGGCTTCACTTAGGAGCTGAACCAGGTGCTTATAGCAGAGCACTATGGGGGCCAGGATCAGGAGATGCTCTTCTCCCTTCAGGAAGAGAATAGAATAGCTCCCACCCCTGTTCCCAGTAGCCTTTCCTAAGGTTGGCTCACTAAATTGCTTCCTTCCATTCTGCTGCTGAAATCTTGGTGGCAAGGTCTGTCTCAGCATGCTGAAATCCAACAGGGCTGAGGTGGCAGGAGCAGCTCAAGCTGTGGGCATGGGGGTCTCTGCTCCTGGGGGGCAGCAGAGCTGCAAGCTGAGCTCCTGCCCACTGGCAAGGGGAAGCCAAAGGCTCCTATGACATAGAGATGCTGTGAGTGTGTCAGGAGTGTGTCATGCACATCCTTTGGGGCATCTAGGTCTGAGGGTGCTCCCTGGATCCACAACCACCACCACTGCTACTGAACAAGGCTACAACTCAGCAGCAGTTGGTCACAGCTGGAGGGATTTTCTGTGTAGTTAGCAGCCATCAAAACTAACTCCATGCCAGCACCAGGAACCAGCCACATGCTAAAAGTGGACTAAGTGTGCACATTCCCTTCTAGTTCCTTCAGCATCAGCCAGGGTGAGGGACTAAAACATTTCCTTCTCCAAACAAATTCATTTTTCCTTCCTGCAAAACTTCAAATACAGTGTATCCCGCTACTCCGCCTTATCCAAGCTTGGTATATGTGATAAGCACCATTATGTTACCCATCTGTGATACCTTTGAATGGCTGAGAATTTTCTGTCCTCATTTTGGAGCCCACGTTCCCCCTACACAGGCAGGAAATATAGTTCTGCCTGCACATTCTTTCTCTTAATCTAAAATAAGTTCCACATTAAACCACACTTGATTTGTATTTGTGTAAGGGATGAAACCACTGCAAGAGAATTTTAGGAGAAGGCGAAGAGGCAGAAAGAAAAGCAGCCTTCACTGCCATTCCCCACATTCCTTCATGGGTTGCAGCATCTCTCTTAAGTACCACACACTTGGATCAGGGAGGGATCTAGAAGGCTGCTGCTCCAGGCTAGAGGAGTTTCTGAACATTCAAATCCCTTGAGAGTAAAAAGAATTTCCAATCTCTTTCAGTCTATGTTTAGATACCCAAAACCTTTCCAGCACCTTTTCAGCTCCCCTGAGCAGTCTCTGTGTAAACACAGCTACTCACAAAGAATAACCGTAAGTGTATCCCTGAACCACAGGGATCATATTCCTGCATCATGGGGCATGTCTCATGTTAACTGGGGAGAGAGAAAAAGGGCCTTAGCTGCAGGCTCCTTTTCTCTGAGCACTGGGGCTGGACTCCTTGGTTGGATTCAGGAAGCTTTTTGTTTACTGGGAAATTGAACAGCTGTCTTCAGGTTATTGAAATGCACTTGCCATAGCACACACCTTCTATCAGCAGTGCTCCAGCTTTTAGTCACACCTGCTGCACTCATACCTTTTAGTCTCCTTCCTCTTGAAGCCTCTTCACCTTCCCATTGCCCACAACAAGCATGTGGTGTGCCTTTGGCAGAATCAGGAAAGGAAAGGAGAAGTTAAAACAGCGGCTACTCCCAAGCAAGTTACAATCCAATCAATCTCTGGCAATCTTTGCATTAAAAGCCTGCTCCTGTACTTTTCTACAAAAGCCACGGCATTCTCACCTTCTTGCTGTGTCGTTTTTATTGCTAGTAAGATTAGTGCAACCAAAAGTACAGCCCATCTCTGTCACCCAGGGACCTTGAATGCTCTGTGAACCATCCCAAAGACAGAGTTCTGGCAAACATGCTGTGGCTCTGATCATGGCTGTGCTTTCAGCAGTGACTGACACGAGCCTCCAGCCTTACTCCATCTAGGCTGAGAGCCAGAACCTCTTTTGAACAAGGCCTAATTCCATTGCAGGGAGTCTGATTTCTCACACCCACCACAAACAGCTGGTTTTCAAACCCCCTTATTAACATGGAGATGTCAAAAATATTCATTCCTGTTTTGCAGAACTTAGATAAAAAGCCCCACAACAAAAAACAGAGCCTGTTTTCCTCATGTTGGAGGGGCAGGGGCTGCATCTCCTGTGGGCAGCCACTGATGTGTGGAGGAACAGGGAGGTCTCTCCCACCCCAGAATTAATGATGAAGAAACCAATGCGAAGAGCAGCTCTAGGAGAAGACATATTCTGCCACTCTTGCATGGCTTCCACAGAGAGGTCTGAGGCAGGGGTGCAGTCAAGAAGAACTCAAGGGTAAGCAGAGTTCACTTAGTATTTTAAGCAATGCAAAGTTTGCACTTTTCACGATACAGCAAAATAAGAGCACATGACCCTCCTGAGTTATTTATTGCAACACCTCTGAGTTAGCAGAAGGTGCCTTTGTTACCCCTACTAAATGGCCTCTATAATTTTTCTTCCTCTGAAGCGCCAGATCTGCCAACACTGAAAAAAAAACCAAAATCTGTATGTTGGTTCAAGCACTACAGTGCATCCTGCAAAGAGCAGGAAGGACTCACAGACCTGACTGAGTACTCAATTGGATCTTTCTGCATTTTGGCTATGGAGTTAAACTTTCAGTAAGAAGTGTTACTTAATATACAGAAATGGGTGTTATCTCGGTGCACAGAAACGCACTGCAGGTTATTCTACAAACCTCACATTGTGGCTGAACTCACAGTGACTATCACCCCAACAGACCACTTCAGACCTGGCTCTCAGGTGGCTCACTACAACAATTCCTCTGGCTTGGTCATTTCACCCGTTCAAAGCCATCCTCGGACTAGGTGGGTAAAAAATTGTACACAGACTAGACGAAAAACTGCAGTGTTGTCCTTGTGCATGAGGAAGAAGATGCCAGAATTAATGCATCCTTCACAGACACACCAGCACCAAGGAGCACTGAGTGTCCTGGCAAGCTCCTGCCTTGGACAAGGCTTTCAGAGCACAGGTCACTTTCCTGGGTGCAAACATCTCCTTATTAGATGCAACATGAGCCAGCTTCTGTCCCTCTAATAACCACAAAAAGTGACTGCACTGAAAAGATTCAAAACAGACTATTCCTATGGAAATCTATTATCTTATTTCCATAGAGATACACTAATATTACACTAAGTCCTAAGCAGAAAGCCTGCCTACTATCTGGAGCTAAAAAAAAGCCATACTTTGTCTCTTAAAACTGCTACAGCCTATGTCACTTGTGTGCCACACACAGCAATGCACAACACACACCAGCAACCATTTATCCTTTAATATTGACTTCTGACCCTAAGGGCAATTTCCATTTCTTATCCACTTTCTCTCCTTTAGAACCAGCACAGACTGGGGCAGCAGAGGCTAGGGCTGCCTTCCTTTCTGTGACATTTACTTCTGTGCAAGAGCAAAGCCTTGGGGCAGTAGGCACTTCAGCAGGAACCACTCTTCTTCACTAGGGACTGAAACAGCCTGTGCATCTTACAAAGAGGATTACCTTAACCATTGAATCAGTTAATTGAACCTTTAACAGGAGCCATCCTTCACACTGTTAAAAGTAGCCAAAACAATGCAGAGGAGAATTAGCAGGCTTCACATTTGGCCGTGTCTGACAGGAACAACAAAGAATGTCTTCAGAGGGAAAAGAAGTTCCCAGGTGTTATCCAGCAGGTGGAGGTGGTGAAGAATAGCCACAAGCTTTTCAGAGCCAGTCGAGCTGTTCTGCATCTCCTGAAGTGAAATGTTAAAGGCGTAAACCATCCTATATTTTCTTCTATCCTCAGACACAAGAGAACAACTTAGAGAACTCTTCTCGTTGGAGGAAGTCATTACCTCATTCCCAGTTTTCCCAGCAGAAGAAAGTAATCTAGGATTACTAGTGGAGGTTATTTGAACAGAGGTGAGTTGCTCCCTAAGCCATCTTCCTGTTCCTGCATTGCATTAAAAATATGCAGAGAATATTGAAATCAGTAATTTCTGTGTCCTTTGAAAGGAGACAGTCACTGAATTAAGATGCTGTGGTGCACAGATGCAGCTCTGTGCTGTCTCTGCCAGGGAGATTGCAGGGGAGTAGACTCCTGTGCAGCAGGGAATGACTGATGGAAAGCACCTCCTCACAGGTGGCTCAGGGCACGTCTTTCTGGTTACACACAGAGCTGTTCACTGACTTCAGGTAAGCAAGTGGGAGCTTTCTGCTTCAGATGTTATATATTCTGCTTTAACTTTATACACAATTTAAAAGTGGAAGTGGGTAGCAAGGGTGAAAGCTTTTTACATACAGCCAGTCCTTCTGAGAGGTGATGTTAAAGCACGTAACACAGCAACTCAGTGAAGCAGAGGAATTGCACTGGCAGTAAATGAGTGTCACAATGATTTGTTTGAACACCTGCAGAGACAATTTAACATCATTTTGGTGACAGTGCATCAAGTACACACAGGAATTCATTCTAGTGTCAGCATAACTTTTATTTATTTATTGCTGTCAATATGCACAGTAAAGGAAGACCTGATGTAGCTACCTCCTGCATACAATACTTCTGAAGTCAGATACTGTGGCTTTGATGGTCAAAGAACAAAAATGCTGTATTCACAGGCCACAGGGTCATTTTCCTAACTGCCTGAATTACAGATGCATTCCCTAGCTATCCTTTGTTCTGTCCCTTCCAGCATCACCTAATATAGACCTCGTAACTGAAAAATAGCTAGAGATGATTTGGGAACAACATAAAGGAAAAACCCATTTCTGTATTGCTTTATCACAGCCCTTCAGCCTTGTATGAGCAAGAATTAATTTTTGGCTTTCTAGCATACAAGCACAAGCAGATAAACCACAGAAGGATTGGGTATGCTAAGGAAGGATGGAAACAATCTTCTCCTACCATATCACCTATTATCACAAAAACATCATCCTTCAGAGCTGGATCCTCTGATTGGGTGAAACCTCCCAATGCCTGGCAGAAGGATACTAGTCAGTAACTGACTGAAATGGGAAGTACAGGCTGTGCATCCAAAGCTTTTCCTCTGGTCACACTAGAGTGATTCCATACAGGAGCATCACACAGTCACAGGATGCTCCTCCACCCAGCATTAATCCCTCTCCTCTGGCTGGTAAGTCAAGACTTGCTTCCTAGCTTCATCCTTGACTTCTCCCTAGGAACAACACTAAATTGCTAGGGAATTATGTAAGTGGCCAGAAGCCAAAGGCTGTGAGTGGACACTGTCACAGTCTGAATGGGACAGTAGCAAGCAACTACCTGTGTGTCACTGGACATCCATAATACCCAGGGGTCCTGATGCCATGAAAGGTACACTTTCAAAGGTAAACCTGCACTTTACCACCCCCTAACCCCACTTCTGCTGCTAACTTTATTCACCTTTCTATTGTCTATTTCTTTATTTCCCAATTAATATGCAGGAGAAAATTGGGTGTCACTCCCAGTGTGCTTATTCTGTGCTCTGTATGCACCAGGCAGTCCTGTTTCTACAGCATGGGTAATTATTAGCCAACTGCTTGTTTAAAATAGGTGGGAGAGGCTGCGAGGAGTTTCACAACAAAGTGACTCCTCTCCTGTACTCCTCTTCCACAGCCCTGACAGCTTGCCTGAAGTGATAGTGGGCTTTGCTGCTGGACAGTCCTCACCCTCCTGCCCTCCAGCTCATTTTACAGAGGTGGTGAGGAATCCACCAAAACTGAGTCAAAGGCTTCTTCACACTGAGGAATAGATGGCCAATAGCAAACACCTTCCCTAGCACATATTTCCCTGTTCTGGCATAGCTAGATGTCCCAGTGCAAAAAATGTGCAAAGGTGGCCCTGGAATGTTCTGCCCACCATCAATACAACAGAACCCTCCCTCCAACCTGCATCAATGCCACTGAGTTACCTACAAGCTCTTCCCTGTACATGATCCTCCTTGGACCCAAATCCACAGCATCCTCCTGTTGTCTTCACCTTGTGTTGTTGCTGTTTGCTTGAAATGATGTAGCATCAATACAAAACGTTTGGCCCTGTGTTTACTACTTTTGCCTGTGCTTGGGAGGCTGGGACTGCTGCAGTGTTCAGGAAATGTGCCCCACTGAAGTGCTGATTGACTGAGGGTGTACAGTGAGCCATCTCCTAGAGGGGATCAGGCAGACCAGGGTGAGCTGTGTTCAGCTGAGGAGATTACACTAGCTGGAACATAGACTGCTAAAGGCTTCCTCAGAAACACTTGTGCTTGGCAGACAGACTAGACAGGGAAGGAAAGGAGAGGCACTTCCTAAACTACGGTCTCTGGTTCAGTTTAACACCGACTGTGGCATCTTGACAAAACATGGCTTAGTGTAAGCAGCTGAAGCAAACAGGTGATCAGCAGAGAAGGTCTGCCAGGCTGCAGGGAGCACTCAAACTAAAGCAAAGCCAATAACTGAAGGGATTGCCTACGCACAACTCTCCCCCACCTTCCTCACCAAATGCCAAATCTCCCTTCTGAGCCTAGTGCTCAAGGCTGTGACTTTTGCAGAGCTGAATGGCAGGTTGATCTCAGAAGCCTCCTCCCAAGAAGAGTCACTTTTTGTCCCCTGAAGCAGAATCCTTTTGTGACCTCATGATTTGATAGATAGTTTTCCTAAAGCGCTGGTCCCGGCTCAGTCTTTTGGCTGCTTCTTTCAGCTCTTCAATGTTTTCAGCTTCTGCATGTGAGAAGATGAAGGACTGGGACTGTTTCACTGAAACAAGAACAGCACGGAAAGGTAAACACTCTCCCCATCAGGGACACAAACTGAAGATAAAGCTTCACTAGAGTTCACAAGCCATGTGACCAACATGACTGAGCCTAACTTAGTCTGTGACTAGGCATTCTGATGAAGTCACATTTACGTATGTTTTTAGGGGCCCAGGACCAGGACCATCACAGAAGTTTAGCTTTTAACATGTATAAAGAAATGGGCAATAAGTACACAGGCTCAGTGCGTTCTCTCTGGGAAAGGAAGCTCCAAGTAGCACTGTGGCTCCATTCTGCTGTTAAGGAGCATGAAACATGAACAACATTTGCAGACTTTACTGTTCTGCCAGCCCCATGGGCACACACCTGCTCCTGCAGGGTACAAAGCAGGAGGCTGCCCAATGGATACCTACTGTCATTCCAGGAAGCGCTGGTTCTCCGGCAGCGGAAGCGGCAGCTCTTGATGCGGCGGGTGGCAGCCTTGTGGATGTACACGGCGTTCTTCATGATCACGGGCATCTTGGCCTCCAGCTCAGCATTGCGGATGCACTCCTCAAAGAACTCTGGGGAGAGAACACCACTGCAACAGCAGAGGAACAGACAACTCCAAGCAATGAACCAGTCACGAGGGACTGCACTCGTTGATGGGCTGAGCCAGGTAATCATGACCTTCATGAGTAGCAATCTATAAAGCTCCAGAATATCATCAGAAAGGACATTTTCAAATGTTCATTTTCAAAGTGACAAAAACCTTCAGTTGCCAACAAATGCATACTCATATTTAGAAAGACCTGCTGCCACCCATTCCACATCAGTAGTTCTCACAACTGCTTGTGATTCAACTGCCAAAAGCCTTTGATACTGTGATAAAACTTGTCAACTCTAAATCCTTGCTCATCATGTTTTCTTTGAAGGACTTTTAAAACCAGTCAGGTCTAACTGGGAAAGGAAGGTGTTGGCAACACCAGCACAGGCACACATATCCAGGCCACACATGGTAAGGGATTTCTTAATAGCATGGCAAATACTAGCACATAGTTACATACATTATGGGCTCCAAGAAAAGCCCCATGTCCAAACTTTGACGTTATTCTGCCCCGATCTGCAACACAAACTGCTTTTCCTGGCCCATTTCCCCTCTTATGGTCTGACCAGTGTCTTGCTCTGTTCCTGTCTGTTGCTGGTCCCTTGCTGTTCAAAGGCATCATGTGCTAATGTGCCCAAACTCTTCTATAACGGGCAGGGCGGAGCTGCAGGAACCCCTTGGAAGGACTGAGGCAATCTGTGCTGGCACTAATGTTAAGGGAAAGATTGCTGGTCCCTTATTTTCTCTAGTGCTCTCTCATCAGTGTATTTTCATTCTTTTGAAGAAAACATCCCCCAAAATCTAAGGTTGGAAATATCAGGAGATGTTCAGTTCCAGTTACTCACACCCTGTGAAGCTCTACTTGAATGCTGAGCTCAACACATCCACTTCAGCTCTGTTTTCTTACCATGGCTCTGAGCCAGTGGGATGAAGTTCAGAATCATGCCTGTTTTTCTCCATTTAGAAATCTTTTGTAGAAACTACTGGATAATACTTGTTTTATTTAAATATATATAAATTGTAAGCATGTGAATAGATATAAAATTATTTATACATTTATTTATCCCTATTACCTAACAGTGCTCAGAATACCACAGGACTTTCTGACTTTTCTGCATTGGCCCAACACATCCACCCTTCACTGAAATGAAGCCTTAACTGTACAGACACAGCACCTTCATAACCACTTCTCCCTGCACTATAACTTGAACATGGAAAACAAACAGGATTTCACTCAACTGAAGCTGCTAATGTCAGTTCCCAAGCCTGACTCAAGCCAAATGCCAGGGTAATGCCGCCCAAGAGAACCCAAAAAGACCCAACCCAAACAAAGCAAAAAAGTGCAAAGAAACAGGGATAACCTGTGAGGAACATCAGTCTTAGAGCTGACCTGTGCACTGCAGTGCTAGGCTGATGCTGTGATGCAGCTCTGAGTAAAGATCCAAACTTCAGCTTCTGGGTCACCTACCAGCATGTTGCTGCAGCAGCCATGGGCCTCCTTAAACTGGTGATATTCTTGTAACCAAGGCTGAGGAATAAAGCCTTGAGGGGCATCAGAGGACTCCTTATAGCTCAGACCTAGAAGTAGTCAGTTTTTATAGCTCTGCCACAGCTTCCCTGCTTGACATTTTGGAAAGTATTTGCTCATCTCTAGGTTTCCCTTCTACCCGACAGAGAAGGCTGGAATAATTTCATGCTCCTTTGAGAGGCTGGAATAATTTCAACCTCCTTTGATGGCAAAACACCAACTGCCTGCATAGCCCATTATGGCTCCTCAAAGGGGAGGTGTGGTGCAGGTACAAGTAGTTGGGAGACCACATTTATGTGCAGCTATGCTAATTTGGAACCTTCCTTTTGGGTCTGGGAAGATAGGTAGAAATATTTCCTCTCCTGAGTTTGCTTATCAGTAGAGAGGATGGATGGCTAACTTACTTCTCAAGTTGCTGACATCTGCTTTCATCTTCTTCTCTTTCTCCTTATTGCAATTCAGAGAATTTAAGCCTTGCTCCAAGCTCTGCAGTGCTTCCTCAGCTTCCCTCAGTCTCTTCTCCAGATCCATGCGTACCTTCACTTCAGCCTGAGGAAGAAAATAAGAGTTGCTGAAAAACAGCTTGTTTCTCAGTAAACATCCTGGTAACTCACAAGGTCTGTGAGGGACTTGCCATGGATGAAAATGAAAAGATAACAGTGATGGAAATCCCTAGAAATATTGCAAGGCAACATGAAGTCACTTCTCATGTCTTCAGACAGAATCTCAAGTCCAGACTGTTATAGTAATTCTCTTTTACTCTGATTTCATTTTCCACAGTTGTCCTCCTATTACATAAACCATATGGAATCAGAGGTGGTATTTCAAACATGAATTTGTGCTAATGTAAGCACTTGCAGCTGAGCAGGAACAGAAGGATATCAATCCAGCTGAGACAGACTTGAGATAAAGACAGTCAATTCCCACAAAGGGATGTACAGTGCTTAGTTTCAGAAACAAACACAAGAGAAGTTAGAAATACAGTACTAGTTTAGCAAATGAGAAAGACTATACAGCTTAGGTCAACTTAGCTTTAGTCTGGCCAAGTAGAAGGTTACAAGATAAGAAAATATTGGAGGTGCAGGAAAAAGAATAACTCAGTGGTTTTTTTGGACAAAATATTTTTATAAGGAGATTGAGTATCAAACAGCCAATTATTAACATAACCTTTACATTAATTAGATTTAAATAAAATACCATACTTTATCCAGTTACCTTTGCACAGATTAATGTATTGTCTGTTACAAAGGAGGGCTGGTCCCTCAGCTGAATTCCTCTGCTTTTGAACTCAAATTCTTGCAGAGATTACTAAAGATTTAAAAGTCTTAAGGCTGGTTTTCTGAGCACAAGTGAGGAGGGAAGATGTCTGCTCAGTTCTGCAACATCAATATTAGCATTTCTTTGAAATCATCTTTTTTCTTGATTGTGTCTACATTCCTCATTTACTTTTTTTTCTTCCCTCCATCTACAAATTATGTTTAGTAGCAAACTAAAAGACTTGTACTGAATGGATTAATCAGGCTTCAGGAGACAAAAATAAATAGTAGTACTACATAGATATAAGATGGCAATTTCATGTGTTACTGTGGTATCATAATGCTTTGGGTAGGAAGAGATCTTTAAGATCATCTCATTCCAACCCCTTGGCCATGGGGAGCAATAATTTTCACTAGACCAGGTTTCTTCAGAGCTCCATCCAACCCAGTCCTGAACACTTCCAGGGATGGAATATCCACAACTTCTCTGAGCAACTGGTTTCAATGCCTCACCACCCTCACAGTAAAGAATTTCTTTCTAATACCTAATCTAAACCTATCCTCTTTCAATTTGAAGCCAATCTCACCTGTCCCATCACTACATGTCCTTATAAAAATTCCCTCTTCAGTTCTCTTGTAGACACCTGCAGGCACTGGAAGTGCTATAAGGTTTCCTTCTCAGAGCCTTCTCTTCCTAGGCCAAACAGCCCCAACTCTCTCAGCCTGTCTTCACGGGAGAGGTGCTCCAGCTCCAACAGGTCAATGTCCTTCCAGAGCTGGATGCAGCACTGCAGGTGGGATCTCACCAGAGGGACAGATTCACCTCCCTTGCCCTGCCTGCTACTCTGCTTTGGATACAGCCCAGGATACAGCTGGTATTATGAAGCACAGCTCCTGAAGATTTATGACCACAATACAAAAATTAAATAAAACCAAGAGTTTGGCTTGATAGGGAATGAACTGAAAGAGAACATGGAAGCACTCTGAGCCCAGGGACAGCAATATGTGACATATGCAGGGGATACCTTGAGGCCTCTCTCTGCCTGCTGTTTCTCTGCAGTCAGCTCCGAGAGCGAGTTCTGCAGCGCCTGCGACTGGGAAGAATAAAACTCCCGCTCCTCCTCCAGTGCTCGAGACCGCTCCTCATTCTCCTTCATCCTGGTGCATGGCACAGGAAAGAAAGATGTCCATTTCCACCCCAACACAACTCACAGGAAGGAAAGGAACTCAGTACCATGGTGGGGCATGCTCAACTACCTGACTGCCCAGAGCAAAGAGATGCTAATAGGAGCACTGTGTGCTCCATTCCAGTAACACGAGCATTGCTGGAGAAAGCCAGGTGGACAGTTCTTGAATGGAACATTCTCACCTCCCAGATGAGGCCCGGGAGCAACAAACACTCATTATGACAGGCCATGAACACCTTCACATGCCCAAGCCCTGGTTTGAAAGGAGCAGGTCCAGCTGGGAGCAAGTTCAGCTGCCCTGCCTCACTCTGTCTCCTTTGAAGGACTTGTAACCTGAACTCCTGCCACTGGAATCAGAAAAGCTTCCAGACTTGTCTGGTGCTGGCAACCAAAAAGCAAGTCAGCAGACAGTCACATCATTTGGCACTACTAAGCCTGAGCAGAAGTGTCCTCTTCCCCCACTTCACCTTTTCTCTGCCAGGAGTTTCTCCTGCAGAAGTTGCTGCATCTTCTCTTCAATCTGTCGCAGGCTGCAGTGCAGTCCCCACATGGGGCTTTGCTCCTTGCTGGGGCTGGTTGGAGGCAGGACCTGGCTCTCATTTTCTTCCAGCATCTCCAGCATTTGTTGTTTTTCCAGGGAGAGCTCCTTGAAGAAGAACAGAGATTGTGAGTATCAGCCAAGTCTAATGTTTCTGCTCCTGCCTGGTTCTTCCTTACCGAGTGCCTCCATCCTTACATCCACATGCCTCATTCAGGTTAAACACAGGAATAACAAAATTTGGGTTTCATTTCCTACCTGGTTCAAGGGGACCAAGCCTCCCCCATAGCCTTCACTACAAAGGGATGAACCAGCAGGCTCCTTTGATATGATATGCTAGTAAGGACACAGCTCAGGGGCTGGAACCTTGTGCTTCCCTGGTGCATCACAGATGCAGGCAGCTTCCCTGCCTTCCCTGTTCTGCTTGCTCCTTAGTGGGAACTGGAGGCACCCCCTCTGTGGTACTTCTAACTGCAGGCAATAGGCACATCACACTGTTTGCTTCTGAAGTGTTCAGTGTGCAATTAGGGCAGGAATGGTACTTCCATAGCTTTCCAGTTCTTTTTTTTTCATAATTGTGGGCAAGGAGAAGAGCTCAAAGGTTTTTGGACAAACTTGCAGGATCTGACACAAACATTAAAGATGACCTTGCAACTTCAGAATGCCTACTGTGTGGAAATTTCAAAAACAATATAAATTTAGAAAAAACACTTTCCACAAATCCACCAGTAAGGAAAGATTTTAATGCATCAAGATTCTGTTTCCTAGATTCCTATGTGGCATATAATTTCTTTGGTAATCCTACTCCCTTCTGTGAACAAAGAATGCCCCTCTGCTGCTTCAAATTCTACCAGAAGGTAGGGAGGTGCAGTTAAAAAAATGCTCATCACAGACTTACAGTCATATTGGCTGGAAGGGACCTTTCAATAGGCTCTTGTCCAGCCTGCTGTTCAGAGCCAGTCTGTCAGCACAGCAGGATATGATCAGCTGTGGCTGTTCACAGTCTGAAAACAGTCCATGATGAAGGTTCCTCAGCCTCTCTGACTGCCTGAATCTGGTGAAAATTCTCTCCCTACTGTTCCACCTAAGCTTCTGAACTACAACTTATTATGGTTATTGTCCTACCACCATATCACGTGGTACTGCTGAGAAAATCTTGGTTCAGTTGTGCTCTGTGCCATTTCTCATCCTTTTCTGCAGGGGATTTTAGCGTTCATATCAGCTACCAAATGAACCTGTTCACCTGTACAGCACTTCAACTCTGCATTAGCAGATGTTGGATTCATTCCATGGGACAGCATTGCTTTCAGGCCAAAATGCTGTCACTCAGAGGGGAGGAGTGGTCACTCACCTCTAGGGTGTTCTGTAAGGACTGTGTCAGGCTTCGCAACTCTTTCTTTTCTTCCTCCACTCCTTTGAGGGAGCGGGCTGTGAGCTCCAGCTCCCTAAAGAAGCAAAAAGGGTGACAGCTATTGGAGGGGAACAGTAGCCCCACAGACTGTACCCAGGCTGTGGTGGCTGTCCTGGTGCAGGACCTGCAACCATCAGTTGGTATAGCCAGTCCTGGAGAGGCAGGAGTTGGCCAGGAAGCATCACATCCTGCCTTTGACACACTACAGGTGTCCAGGAACTTCACTGTGCCTCCTGATCATCAAACCCAACCCAACAGTTACTGTGCTTCTCCAGCAAGGGCAGAGCCATGGTTGCAACTGAAAGAGCTCAGACAGGGCAGTGACATCTAAGCAGAGCCTATGAGAACAAAAATGGTCTGTAAAATCACACTGGCTTTTCTGAGATGTTACTTAGGGAGAAAAAAAGAAAAAAAATGAGAAATAGCAAAAAAATGCCCTTTCAACACTCTGGGCAAAGCACTTGGAGCATTCTATTTATAAATACATTTGCTACTCATATTTTGCATAGTTAACTTTAAAAATGACAAAACTAATCCTGGTGAGGCAACATCACCATACATCCATTGTCATTCAGCTGATGGTGGAAAACCAGATCCAGGTGTCTGGACCCCACACAGCTGCTCAGTCAGTTGAGCTAATTGCCTCTCTGAAATCTTCTCTTGCACCTGTCCACTACCATGCTACCCCAACTAATCTGGGGGTTGTGTCCCAGCACTCTGAAATTAAATTGCTGGAGGCCTGAGTGCAAAATGAAGCTAAGCTGTATTCTACTGGTCACACAAGTAATAGCAAATGTGGGTAAAGAGCCCACAGCCATTCCTGTTTTGGTTAATGTAGCATCTCCTTCCTACATGCACAAAATAGGTGGGTTTTGATTCACCACCACAGCAGTCCTTTTGCCTGGTGTGACAGCTGTGTCCCTTTCCTGCCCTGCTGCTGTACCTTCTGATCTCCTCCTGCTCCAGCCGCAGCTCCCGCACCACCTCTTCAAAACGCTGCTTCTCAGCTTCCAGCATCTGGTTCAGACGCTCAAGTTCCTGCTCAAAGAGAAGACAGGATTGTGCCCTGCCAACACAGTTAGGAGAGGCTTCCCTGTTAACAACACCTGGGACTTTAAAGATGACATTTAACCCAAGCTGTGTAAAGCTACAGGGTGTCTGATTGCACCACACTTTTGTCCAGGGGCAATTAGCAGATGTCTCTCTGCAAAGGCAAAAGGACCTTAGCCCTAAGCAAGTGTCCAAGCTACTTTTGGATTTCAGCTCTCCAGAACTGTATGCAAGAAAAACAGGCCTGAGAAGCCTAGGTCAGCATTGCCATCTTTTCCTAAGGAGAGGCAATAGTCATTCTGGATTAACTGGAAAAGAGCATGAGGCACTTTGCAATGTTGTAACATGGTGGTCCATATCCACACAGACTTTCCAACAGCTTAATAGGACAATCCATTTGCACAGCTATCTTGCCATGACTTTATGATGGTGCTATAAAAATCGATATAGATTTGGATTGGTAAATACAAGGATGTGCTACTTTTATTATATTAAGCAATTATAAGTTAGGAATAGTTTGAAAAGCAATTATAAACTTGATAAAGCAACCTGGCCTACTGGACGATGTCCCTCCCTGCCCATGGCAGGGGGGTTGGAATGAGATGATCTTTAAGGTCCCTTCCAACCCAAACCATCCTATTCTGATGTAAATTAGGGTATAATAATCACATCTAAGGGAATGCTCTCTTGATTTTTCTGTAGTGCAACATTTTTTATTCTCCCCATCTCTGTTTTTTCCAAAGAACAAACCACATTGTTTTTTGTGCTCCTTGTTTCTCACAACAGTATCCCAATGCTAAAACAATGTTTACTTGCTTTCTAACTGTGGAGATGGGTCTTAATTGTCACAATCTTCTTGAATCTGCCAAATAACAATTGTGTACTTCAATCCAGTGAGCATGAATTTCATTTGATCTTCCTCCCTGGTCCTCCTGGAGTCATAACAAACCCACTGCATGGAAAGTAACAGGGAAAGGGAGCAGGGATACACCTCCATGACCCATCTCACAGCACATGTCTTATTCCTCTCTTCATCCACAGGACCCAGAGGCTGGCTGGAGACTCTCATGCCTCCACAAGCCTCTCTCCCTGAACACTGACGTGCCTTCAAACCAACAAGTCCAACCTCCCAGCCCTGCCACGTGGGAGTTGAAGGAAGTTGGCTTGTGATGAACTCGCCTCTTTTTGCTCCCTCTGCAGACACAGCTCTTCTGTTTCTTCCATTAGTTTATCTGCAGGCACACAAAAAAAGTCCAAGCACAGAGAAAAGCATTTTATATCCTTGGGATATTTACAAACAAGAAACACTGACTTTTTGAAGCTTGAAAATGCAGCATTCCCTATTCCTTTGTGTGTTTCTGTCTGGGAGGCTCCAAAGACTGAGATGGCACTAATGGGATGTTCTATAACTTTCCTCTTGCCAAATAACTTAATAAACTAAACAAGCATATTGCTTTGTACTCCTTCTAAGGTTTCCTCTCAGGGTTCTTAAAGAGCATTAATGAACCACCCTTCACCATCCTCTAGCTGAGTCAGGAAAATATTCTTATCTCTGCTTCACAGATAAGGAACAAGGCACAAAAAGGTGGGTGCAGAGGGTCACACAACATGCAGCAGCAGTCAGTTTTCCTGCAGCTCAGTGTCCCATCCTCACCTGCATAGCCCATCATCCTCTCCTTAGCCCTCTGGGCAGCACTGCCAACTCCCTATTGTCACCTTGGGATGTCCCAGTCAAGCCCAGAAGTCAATCCCTAACTTAGCCACAAAACTTCTGCCGTACAGAGCAGTTCCCCTCAACATCAGTTGCTCTTGTCCACTGAAGGCACACACACCCAGCAGAGGCTGTGCTCTGGTCCTCACCCTGCAGCACCTGTGCTGTGCTAGCTCCAAGCTCAGAGGCTCTGCCTGGGGCAGCTCTTGGCCACACCTACAGGAACCCAGACAGAAACGCTCCCCACGGTCAGGCCTTGGGTTTAGCTCCCAGCTCTGCCACCTGGCTGCACGGGAGCAGGGGCAGATGGACTGTAGCACTTCTGTCTTCCTCATGGCAGGTGAGTGAGGTGCTGCTGAGGACCTGACCAGGTTACTGCTGCTGGCAGGATTACTACTTCTAGGAGGAATGCAGACCTCTGCCTCCTGCCCAGAGCAGGGCTCCTGGTGCCAGAGAAATACATTACCAAAGCTCTGCTGAGCACCACTGCTGCCTTTCTTTCTCCCTCCTCCCCCTGGCCAGAACCCAGCACAGATGCACTGTAATTACACAGAGGCTCTCCCACCTTCCCTCTTCTGCCCCTCCTG
This sequence comes from Rhabdornis inornatus, assembly GCA_013397075.1. Lineage (NCBI taxonomy): Eukaryota > Metazoa > Chordata > Aves > Passeriformes > Rhabdornithidae > Rhabdornis > Rhabdornis inornatus. The sequence goes on along the minus strand of VWZS01006260.1, from coordinate 41,579 downwards.
GGGGGCCCATGCCCTGAACTTGATGGGCTTCTGTAAATTCCATGTCTGACAGTGAAACCTGGATCCCAGCTGGGTGGAAGATAACTCAAAGTGGATTAAAAAAATTCCTCCAGAGAACCTTGACCTGCTTCCAGGAGCAGTGCCTGACCTCAAAGCTTGACTACAGGATGGACACAGATCATTGAAGGTACAGCTAATGAGGCAGAAGCCTTAGCACTTATACAGAAATAGACAGCTCATGTCAAAAGAAAGTAACCAACTGTGACAATTGCCCAGCTCTAAATGTTCTTGTCATGGACCAAAGAACCCAGTGAAATATATGTTTTATATTCCAAATATCTCCTGTTTGCTATAGAATATGTATTCCTCTATTCCTCCACCACCTTTTCTTATATCATACTAAAGACCTCTTTAGTCTTTTAAGCCCTTTAGTTTGCTCTGGTGGTTGCAAAATAACGTTTCAAAGAAACTTTCCTGTTTCTGATTTTCCTCCTGTTTCTGTCCCTTCAGGTTCTCCTTTCAGCTTCCCCTGTTATTCCTTTGTCAGGTGTGGAACCACTTCTCCCTGCCTGCTCCACATATGAGCCCATCCATCACCCCACACGTGTGAATGGTGCTCAGATGGACAGAATAAACATGCCTTGATTCTTGAGTTATGGTCACTGTTACATGTGAGACCATGTACTGAGATCAGCCCTGATCAGCGTGGATGCAGAAATGCAAAAAGCTCCTTAACATTCCTCCAGTGGCTTGATGATTAGGAATAGAAACCATGGGCCCCTGCTCAAGAAATCACCAACCTGAAGCACCCAAATTTCTGCTATCTTATTTAAAGCAGACAACTCTCCAGACAGGTCACTGGGTCCACACTTGTGACTTGCAGCCCCCCAGGTCAGAAGGTCTCTTAGACCTGGGGAATGCTGTAACTTAGAGGACATCTGAGTTAAAAGGGCTACTCTCCAAGATAATTGGACCTCCCAAGGCAGTCAGAGCATCCAAGGTATCAGGCCATAGAGAGGCTGGTTCCTAAACAGGGGAATAGATTACCTAATCTACCTGTCTTCATACCTAAACTATTTTATGTTCATCTGGAGCAACTGTTCTTTCTCCACTGTCTACAGAGACAGCACTGACAAATTAGCCACTGCCATTAGATATCTCAAACAAGTCCATGTAAATGCTCCCGCTTCCAATATGAACAGTGTGAGCAAACACAAAGATCAAGTAGAGTAAGCTACTTCACCAGCTAGGTGAAGAAAACTCATGTATGAAAAGCTGTGACCAGCCTCAGAAGTATCAGTCCTGTCTGATTCAGGGAGACAAAAGCATTGTCTATTTTCCTGTGAGCAGCTGAAACCAGAACATCCAAACCTCTCCAGGGTGGCAAATGTTTGTACAGATGAGCCATGGAAGACTGCAGCCTGTTGGGCAAAGCATGTTCTTCCTTCACACTCCACACACATCCCACCTTAACTTTTGCATATTTTGACTCCCTTCAGACCTGAATTTCAGCTGCTGACTACTCAAAAGCTTCATCCAGAGAAAACCTGTAGCTGTCTGGCTTGACCACACTGACAACTCCAGGAAAAGCAAAATTACTATTTTGGCCTTTACGGCTTTTCAAAGTAAGAGTTTCCTACCTAAATATTCCTGTTTCTCCTTGGCCAGCTGTAGTCCTTGAGCTTCCAGGCTCTCGATCATGGCTTCTCCCAGCTGGGCATTCTTCCAGGTCCTAGGGAGAGCAGACACAAAGCAGGCAATGTAAGAGAGCTAAAGGTCCCACAGACTAGGACAGGGGACTCAGCCTAGCAAACTACCAAGGAATTCTAACATGCAGACTCTCATCTTTGAGTTGGGAGGGACCATGATTCCCTAAAAATTTTCTCCACAAATGAATTAGAGAAATTTCCCTGGCATTCCATAATTTCTTTTTTTTTTTTTTTTAATACATGGGCTGTATGTCAACATCTCACAGTTATCCAAATGTTTTTTCAAGTGTTTTGGAGATTTCTGTACTGAGCTTAATTTTGAGGGCTCGCCAGACCAATCCAGCACATCCACAGCCTCCAACTGCAACAGGACGTACCTGGAACCCTTTAAATGACAGACCTTACAACCAGATTTTAGCTTTTAACTCTAGTAATTCCCCACTGCCAGCAACATTGTCTTCTGCAGCCTTTCCAATGTTTTGCTGTTAGAGTCACTCTTCCCCTTCAGACTTCAACCACTTATTGAATCCTTCCTATGGCCTTCTACCTTCAGTCTTTCTGGTATCCATCATCCATCCTGGCAGCAATCAAACCCTGCTCTGCTAAAGTTGTAAGCCTCTAGGACTCAGTGTCTGGACCTACACTGTGAGTCAAGTGCTTTTTTCTGACAATTAAGAGCCAGAGATAAAAGCCAGACAAGATACTGGCAAGTAGGGAATGTTAAAGGAAGCAGGCACATTCAAAGAGCACCTTGTGTTGTTGTAGGAACACTGGCCAGAGGATCTCAAAGTCTCTTAAACACTTTATGAAGCAAAGCTAAAAGAAGGGCCTGTGGAGCAGATAACCATTACTGATTGAGTTGACAGACAGGCTAGATTTTAATACAGATATTAAACACCAAGGACAAGCACACACAAAACCCAAAAATAGAACCAGAAATGGAGTTTGCTGCTCACTTCTATTAATGTTTAATTAAGAAAAAATCTACACATATAAAATGCATAACATTAAAACATACATAAAACTGATTCCAAGTGGTTTATATAGATGCGCATACAGGAACAGCAATTGTTGCCCAGAAATTCTGCCATCTTTGTTAAATCCTAAGGGACCTTATGAATATTAAATATCTGTAAAGCTTCCTGTACCGGGCCTCTTTGTGAACAACTTGAAATTGTAGCTTTTTAGAAACTGTTAATTTGGCAATCTCTTATTTCAAGGCAAGCTGTGCTTTGTCTCTTATAAAAGCCAGACAAATAAATTAAAAACACACCACCCCAGGGACCAGGCAGCTCACAGCTCCAGCAGCCCAAGCTCTTTGCAGATATATGTGTTTCTTGTCAGCTAATGAGGCTATTTCTAAAGCAGAGAGAAAATTAGAACGCTAATTTAAAAGGTGCTGTTTTCCCACAGGTAGACATCTTCATCTTGAGTGAGAACATGTGGGTGTGAATGTGTTTTCTCACTAACATTCGCTGTCACAGGACAAATCTGATCCCAGAGATGCAAACAAGTCAAGATGGCAGTGGGGGGAATGACAGAGTTTATAATATGATTACATGGAGGGTTTCAAAATATCTGTAGCCTTTAAGGTATTTGTTGACAGATTCACCTTTTCAGTGCTCCCTCCCTTCCCCAGACTAACAAGACATTTCCCAGTCTGTTACTCAAAGGTTACTACACCCACCGCTGTGTGATTTTGAAAATGCACTCGTGTCACCGTGTGGCTTCAATTTTTTATTCCTTCCTCTGCTGGAACCAGTGCTGGTGTAACCACAGCTACAGGGAGGTACCAGGCTGTGACTTCAGCTGAGGGGAAAGCAAGGGCTTCTTTTATTTTGCATTTCTTACCAAGTGAGTTTTCATCAGAAAAAGCTACATTGCTTAAAGTATTGGAAAGCACAGGACAAGGAAATCTCATGGGACAAGTAGAAGGCCCCTGCCTGAAAAAAAACAACCATCCCAAAGCTGTAGAAAATCTCCATCTCATATACATCTCAATCACTGTCTGTTCCAGTCCTTCTGCAGCACTGGGAATATCTCTGTAGCTTTGGCTGCATTTTACCTTTCTTGGGAGCACCTACAGCCAATTTTTGGAGACACTTAGCACTTTATAGCCTGCAGGACATAAATGCTATGTTACTTTTTTTCTCCTGCATTGCCCACCAAGTTAACTTTCTACCAGTTCAGGGAATGCTGCTGTGGACAGAGAGGTTGTGTGTGCCACTCCCCCACCAGCAGCAGCAAAACTTCTCTGGGTGGGAAGAGAGCCTGGCAATCTGGGAGTCGGGGCTTTGTGATTTCCAAAAAGATTTCACAATCTGCCAAGTGTGGTAGGTCCACACTTGGAAGCATAGGGAGCCCTTCAGTTCCCCTCCACACTGGATAAGCCATTTCCCTATCAGGGCAGGAGGCTTGGAAAGGGAGTGAAGAACTGAAGGGATCACAGAGCAGATTGTGATGGTGGAGGCAATAACCAGTTGTGCAGGCACATACACATGACCCACCCCAGATGGAAAGAGGCAGTGGACAAAATTGAAACAAAGGACAGAGGATACTTCCCAGCCTGGATTTGTTTTTCCTCCACCTATTTCCATATCTCAGTCTACAGAGTTTGTTTTGGGGTTGGGTTTTTGTTTTGGTTTAGCTTTTTGGGGTTTTTTTTGAGGTTGTTTGTTTGTGGGTTTTTGGTTTACTGTTGGGGTTTTTTTTTGTCAGCTTTAAATAATGATGAAAACATTAGGATGATCCTAGCTGAGTGCTGTGGTGCCACCAGCAGTACAATCTCCATCTAGGAATGAAAGAACATTATAACAGATTGCCTAGAATAATTCAACTGTATTCTTTTAGCTTTTCTATTCACTGCAGATCAATTTATTGGCCCATGCTGGCCTTTCTGACTGCTGTTTAGCTCCCAACCTGACTCCATTAAATCATATAATCTGTGCTTTTCCTCACATGCAGGCTACCATCAGCACTGATGAGGCCAGGGCTGCACCACTCTCTGATGCAGGAACAGAAGCAGTGTGGGGAGGAAAGGTGTCTCAGAAAGATTTTCAACTAGGTGCAGGTGGTCTTCTTTATGATAGCAGCCTCTTCTAGCTTCTCTTTTAAATGCTGCTGCTGGAATATAAAAGCATGGACTGGAGAAAAGGCTGGCTCTGTGACAAATGCAGCACTGCAGGGCTTACTTGTGCGTACCCCTCCTGAGCAGTGCTGCCTTCCTCCTTCCCTCCCATACACACCTGAATGATGAACTTGGCCCCAAATTGCCCTTGATCTTAACATTGGCAAAGGAAAGTGCAGACTTATGCTATTCAATAAAAATCTCCAAATTGCTCAAGGGCTAACGCTGTGTCTGTCACTTCTCCTCTGCAGCAGCCAAGGCTGCTCGTGCCAAGTGGGTGGCAGATCTCTGCCTTGGGTCTTGTGTCCCATGGGACTCTGCTCCCATGGAACTTCAATGGACAGCTTTGTGCTGCAGTTCCTACACTACCGTGGAGGGAACAGCTTGCCTCAGCACCAAAGCCAAGCGCACTGTGGCAGCACAGAGCTTGGCTCGGGCTGATCCACCATAACATTAGGTTCCCCGTTAATTACAAATTGACATTTTGAGCCTCACAACATTGAAATTAACTGAGATATTGCCTTAGCAATGTACACATACATGCACACACTGGTATTACAAGTTAAACAGCTTTTGTCCCTACAGTGACAAGAGACCTAACATGTTATAATGCAGCCAGGAAGGGCAGAGCAAAATGCTCATTGCTTTAAGCCTCATAGCTGAATGGTAGGCTCTGCCCTACAGACCCAGGAAGTTTCTATATCTCCTTTGGGAAAATCAAACCCCTATTTAAGTGTTATCTCTTCCTGCATCTGCTGAGATTTAGGAGGAGCCTGCTCTGGTTTTGCAGGACAGCTGCTCATTGCACTGTCAGGCTCCTGGGGCTGGGGGATTGCAGGGCTGGAGGACAGCAAACTGCAGATCTCAGCCCAGCATTCTCAGCAGAGTATGAACCAGTACTGAATGCACAGAGCAATCAAACCCTCAGCCCCCCTGCAGGTGGGCTGGAAGCGCTTTGCTAACACTCCCTCTCCTGGGATTTAGGCTGCCTCTTCATTTCACAATTAAACTGTTTTGAGAGGCCAAATCCTGCTGCTGCATGGTCTGGGCACCCGCAAATCTGGGCAGAAGGAATGCACACCGAGGGACACAGAACTGCATCACAATTACTGTCATTGATCAGTCCTGTGCTGGTGAGGTCCCTGCTCATAGCAGGACGTAGCGTCACATGGGCAACTGCTCACTAGCTTCATGTCTTGCCTGTTCTGCTCTTACTTTACCCCAAATTCATACAGAGAGGTTGTCTGACCACCTCCTCTGCCAAGCCTGCAAACTTTGCTTCCCACACAAAATGGACCAGAAGGGCTCCCATTGAGACCCAGGTCCCACCTCTGAGGCAGAGGAGAGGGATAGCAGATGGAACTCGGTGCATCAGCACTTGGCAGATGACAGCCTGGGGTGGTGAGCAGACAGCCGCACTGCACACGCACTGCACAACAAGGTGGGACACTTGCATCAGTTTTAGAGCATCCCCTTCAGAGAAAGGAGGGGTCCAGGAGGCAAGTAAAGCTCTCACTGTTTTTGAGGTGCTTGTCTGACTTCTGACTCTCCGTAGCCCTTCTAGTGAGGCTTCTTCCTCTTTATCCTTTACACATCTAAAGAGCAGATCAAACCAAATAAGGAATAGAAAGAAGCTTACACTTTTCCAGACTCCTGTAGCATCTCCAGCCACTGAGCCTGCTCAAACTCTGATTCGGCTGCTAGAACAATGTTACCCTGGAAGAGGGGAGGGGAGGGGAAAAAAACCCAGATTAGAGAGGCTGGTGCCTTATGCACCTCTGTGCACTCAAGGCATGAACTGGACACAGCTGTGGTGGGAGGAGAGCCCACCACAGTCTTCCACCTCCCCAAGAAGCATCACACAGGAGCAAATATGACCTAGGCCTGCTGCACATTGTGCTGTGTGCATACAGCAAAGTCACCATGGGACTAATACTGACAGGGCAACATGAGCTCTGGGGCTCCTGAGAATCTGCCCACTAGCCTGCTGGTGTCATAAAACCTGGTGTCAGAAAGAGCAAGTTTCCTTGTTGGTTGCCAAAGCAGCAAAGCCTTGAGGGGGCTTGGGATGCTAAGTCACCCTTGCTCTCAGGATAGTCTGTCCAGAGAGGGTAGGCATACCTTGGTGGGGAGGGAAATGGCTGCCAATCCAGCTCTGCTCATCAGCATTAACCTGTCCTGTGGTGTTTGGAGCTTTTTAGAAGCAAATAAATCTACTTACATGGAAGTCTTCATGAGAGATCTTTATGGCATAAGGCATGTTGGCCTCTTCTTTGGGCTCCACAATGCAGCCTCCCAGGGGTATGACACCCTGGAGATAAACCAGAGCACTCTAGTCAGTCAGAAAATCAGCTATAACTATCACCTAACCAGGAGCTGAACTTCCACCCTCAGTCACTTTTTTGGCCCTTGCCCTGCCTTGGCTACCCCAGGAGGGGCAACACACACAGTTCCTGAAGAGCAGAGGGACTCCCCTCATTACCACCAGGAAACCCTCAGCCAGTACCTGGAAGGGAGTAAAGATGGCAGTCCTGCCTTCAGCACGGAGGGAAAGCTGTGAGCTAGAATATGGAAGCAGAAACTGTTCCATCAAGGAGGAAGAGATCTCTCAACAGGGACAAACATTGCAAATTCAGTGTGGTCTCCTGAGAGAGGCTGTGCATTCATCACAGTCACTGACAGCAGTAAAAACCCCACAGTGCTGTGTGGGGCAGACAGGCAGCTGGCTGCCCCTACCCAGGATGGGGGAAATCAGCACCTTCAGAAGCTCATGTGCTACATGGGCCCCCAGTGACTACAGAGGACAAAAGCAGGCTCAGAGCACAGGGTGCCCCGTGGAGCTCCAGGCAGCAGAGCTATGAGACCACGCAGTGCTGAGGGCAGGTGGGCCATCAGCTGCTGGCAAGTGCAAGTGTGGGTTAGGAGCTGGAGGCAAATGGAGCTCTTAGCCCCACCGCTGGCTTTGCCAGCAGTATTTTTACAGCCACAAGATTAGTTCATTAGGTAATGAAAACGAGGGAATATATCTACTATCAGGTAAAAAAAAAAAAATAGAAATCATATGGCTGCTGAATCATTAAATATCCTGAAAAGGTACCAACATGATTTTTTCTCTTTTGAGGCTTCCCTGGACCTGTGAGATGTCTAGGATTTACTGGGACTTACCTCATCATCACTTGCTGAGCCCATGGAGGAAGGGGGAGGGAACGCTAGAAACAGAGTAACTCTCTCCTGGTGCAAACACTGCTCACCTTGGGATGAATATTGAAGTATTTATTGCTTTCAAAACTCTTCTTCTCATTCTCAGCATAGTACAGCAGGAAGCTTTCCTTAATGATGAAGAACCTTTAAGACAGATCAGGGAAATACGTTCTGGTGAAATGGAGGTTGTGGTTCACAGCGCAAGAAAATCTCCACCTAACTAAAGCTGCTTTCAGAGCAGGTCAGTTTACTACTCCTACCTAAGAGTAAGGTGAGGTGCCTCACTCCTGCTGACAGCCAAGAGCTGGTGCTTAACAGCAAGTGCCAAGTTCAAGTACTTTGTGCTTGCAGTCCAGCCCAGCAGGCACACACCAGAGCTGAGGGCAAACCATGGCACTGTGCACCCACAGGCACTGGGACAGCACTGTGTGCCCACTGGGACATCACTGTGCACCCACAGGCACTGGGACAGCACTGTGTGCCCACATGCACTGGGACAGTGCTCTGTGCCCACGACAGCATCACAGACTTTTAGCATCTCTACACGTGTGCCCTCTCTAGCTCACGTCTTGAATACAACCTATTGGAGAGAGCTGCTCTTTTATTCAAGGGTCTCTTGCATGGGGTAAGACCAACTAAATGCTTATTTTGCAATATGCTGCCTGCCACCCTCTTCCCTCCCATCTCAGCATAACCCAGAAGGGAAGTGTTTCCACTCTGCCACAGAATCACAGCCTAGCATCCCCAAGTGACTCTTGAGGCAAAAATTGGCCACCAAAGCACTCAGGAGCAGAAATAAATTTTAGAGATATTTTTAAGCAGAGCACCTGGCAAACTCTCCTGTCACTGACCTTCACAACTACAAAGGAAATTGAATATTTTTTTTCTCATATGTAGAACATTAAAATATGCCTTGTTCTGCTCACTTTGCCTTAGGTATGCTCTGGTGGTCATTGTACTGTAGCCACAAAATATCACAGCTTCTGTAAGCCAAGCATCTGACTTACTGGAGTGTGTCCTCAAAATTATGATTAAAGGAGTGCCACCTTTAACCTATCTGGATTTTTGAAATGCCCCAAGGAGAGTCTCTTCTCGCTTCAAAAATTGAGGTTGCACATACTCTGCAGGCAGTGGAACAGGAGAGAGATACCTGACTTAGTTTCAATTTGGTCTAAATCTCTGCAGCACTCAAAAGTTATGAAGAGCAGCTGAAAAAAAAACGGGGGCAAGTGCAGTAGGGGGCGTTTCAAAAGAGTAAATGACGAAGAAAATGTATTGTTCTGTTCTTTATATATTTTCTGTCATCAGAAAGAGGGATTTGGGAAGATAGTGAAAGGCAAGAAGGTGAAAATTATTTTAAAATGCCTTTTTACACTTCACAAAACACAGCGTGTAAATCACTTTCATGTGGTCCTTAAGACAAGAGATCCTGAGGAAACTGGAAGGGATAAGGCATTTCTGTGAGTAATACAAACATTCCCAATAAACCCTCCTGTTTCTGGGAGGGAACAAGAGGAGACCTCTACAGGCAGTGCTGCCCACTCGTGCAGCCTGGGCATTCCTGCACCTTTCCTTGAAGCCACCATTAGTAAAGGGCTACAGGCCAAGGGGCTGATCCACAAGGACAATTCTAATGCCTCCATGTGCCCATTTCCCCCCATCCTCTCCTCAAGTGGATGGCTTGTCAGATGGAGCCAAGTCCTGCCTCCAGTACAGATGAGCACAGCAACCTGGTACCAGTTTAGTCCCAAAAGCTAAAGAGAGATGTTGAAGCTGGCAGAGAATTACCATAATCATAATAAAATAATATCTATAATTATTAATAATAATTATGATCATTATTTTACTTGGGTGAAAACTTTACTGCTTCTATCAGCTTCTGTCTCTTGCTCTTCTGGTGTGGCTCTGGCAACACAGATTAAATTGCCAAATGCCATGGAAACAGAGACCAAGGGTTCTTGGGGCAATAAAAAAATGCAGAACAAAGTTAACTTCTGAAAGCCTGCAGCAAACTCAAGCTCTGGACCTACTTTGTACCTTCTCCAAAGTGTTTAAAAGCGACAGTCATTGAACAGGTGCATATTTATATCCAGAAATCTTCAAAAGGTACAAACACCAGTGGCAGTTATTGTTCCCCAATTTTTTTCTTCTCCTTGCCCTCTCATCTATACCTGTTCATGTTGACATCAGAGGTGAGGAGAAGCAGGCAGGCATTTTGCCAAGGCAGACATCAGAGACCTCCAGAGAGCAGATAAGGCTTGTTCCTGGTTCCTCCTGTCCACATCACTTCTGTGAACAGCAGCCTTGTTCCTTCCTGATTAATTTTTCCTGACATCTCTGGTCATTAACTCTATAAGAAGGTTTTCCTTTGAGTAGCTCCAACTCTATGCTTAGTTCAAGGAGGACTTCATTTTTTAGAGAGAAATGTTGCCTTATCTGCACAATAAATATAGAAACAACATCTTAAAAGAAAAAACCTGCCTGCCCAATGGCCTGTGCTTGGTCCAGTTAGTCAGAGGGGACCAGATATTGTGGGCACAAGTATGAATCTAGAGATGCCAGAAGTCAACACACCACATGAAACAGAGAAAGTCTACTCATCGCTTTCAACACTCTTTTCAGTCTGACTAATCTCAAGAAACATTTGCCAGACAGGTAAAAATATTGATCTTTAACTCAGTGTGATTTTTTAACCTAAGTGTTAGTCCCCAGTTAAAGCCAGGGTTTCGTTTGTTACATACTTTTTATTGCACAGTGCTGATAATCCTCCTGTTATAGATTATGCTCCAATGGAAACCCAAATCAAAGCAGAAATAAGAACAAAACATCACACAAATCTCTGAAAATTGATGTGTCTCTCATAGATAAATGAACTTTTAGATCCCTGACCTCACAGATGTGGAGAGAAAATATGAGGATTTGGAATGAAAATATACAAAATAAGAGCTTAAAAAATAAGGACAAAATCCCACTGCAAGTAATGAAGGAAAGACATTGAAAATCTGGTTAGCTTGTGCATATAATGTATTTATGCTCAGATCATATTCCCTCATCTATCCTTATGTGGAAAGCAACACCTGAGCAACCAAGACCATCACTTTAAATGACCCTCAGGACAAAGTCTCCATACGACAATCCAGGGACAACTGATGCAGCATGGTGAAAAGAGGGATGAAGTAAAATAATAGAGGAGAGAGTTGCAAGACTCAAGAGCAGGTTGAAGACTGAAGCAGCAGCCAGGTGGGTAAGAGCAGAAAGGGAAAAGGTGGCCAAGGAAGAGTGGGGAGAGACACCCAGTTAGAACTGTGATTGGAGGACTGGAGACACTGAACATGTGTCTGAGTTAGGCACAGATGTGGCAGCAGGAGAAAAGAGAGAGCTGTAAAGGCAGGGGAAGATCTTGAATACAAACAAGAACCCAAAAAATAAGCAATTTAGAAACAGAGTCCAAAACCTTGGAGAGCAGCAGCAAAGGTGTGAGAGGTGAGGCAGGCTGGCACAGCCACACTCCACAGGCAGCACAGGTAATCCAAGAGCCATTAACGTGGTCAGCTGCTCTGGTCACCCATCCCTGCTGCTGCATCCTGCACTAAGGAAGCACTGAAACCACAGTGTCATTAAACCAGAATAGCAGAGGAATGGTAACAATTTCAGTGACTCAGATGTAAAGCAGAAACAACAGCTCTACACACTGGACAAATTCAGACAGCTGATCTCTGTGGAATAAGTGCTCTCTTTGTATCACAGAGGGCTAATGAAATTAATTAGCTAATCTTTATACAAGTTTTTGACATGACAATGGCCCAGATGAAGTAGTTACACTATAAAACTGTAGCAGTCTCCCTGACCCTTTATTCCAATGGTGTTTCTCTGGCCCAGGAGCACAGACAGCGAATCCCATTTACCAGATCAGTGCTCTATCCCCGGGGACAGCTCAGCAAACCGATGGGCAAATGATGTTTATCAGCATAAAGGTCAGAGTCTGCAGTACCTGCTCCTGACTCTTCCTCACCTGACAGCTCCAGGCTTCCCTGCCTGCCTCCTGCCCTGGCCCCTGGCCCCTGGAGCACGCCAGCCTGGCAGAGAGTGGGAAGAGCTGGATCCTTCCTGACAGCAAGCAGCAGAATGGGAAAATTACAAGGACAAGAGGTAAGCACAGAGCCCCGCTGTCTCGGCAGCTCCTGCTGCCCTGTGCTGCACACACACGCTGCTCTGCAGGTGTGGGATTCCCAGGGGAGGCTCTGAGCAGAAAGTAATCCTGAACAATTATCTTTTCCATCTGTCCTGTGACCACACACAGTGACTGTTGGTAGCCACGGTGGGAAACAAGGTGATGTGCTTGCTTTGCAATGCCACAGACAGGGCTGGTTCAAGAAAAGACAAAAAATTCTCTCTAAACTGTGCTGTGTTTCCCTCCTTCCAACCTGTCATCTCTGTTGGATTTATGGAGAGATAAAGGCATGTTTTGTGTTTTGTTCTCTCCTGTTTGCAGTTTCTTGTGCTTCACCTTGCTTTTCTGATGCTCAGTCGTCCACCAAGCAGATGCCCCTTCCTGGCACTGTCCCATTGAACCCCAAAGTCTCAGACATGGATAGTGACAGTTTAGAGCCTGACATTTCTATATGGGACTAGGATTATTCATAGCAAAGGATATGCCACTTCCATCCTGGAAAGCTACAGCATGCTATTCATGCCATATCCAGGGCAGGTACACACATTATACATTTCACTCCATGCCAGGTTGGTGCCATTACCAGTAAAACTTTTGTAGTAGGAGAGACTAAATTGCTTGTTATGCATTGGAAGGAAGAATGGGGTGCAGTTGTCTGGAAGAGGAGGACCATTATTCAGGGACTGAGAATATGATTTTCCAAAGCAGTGACCCAAGCTTAGATTGGTCAAAAGCACCAGTAAACTCAGAAGACAGTTGCTTCTCTGTTGGAAGGATATTACTTTATAAGTAAAGAAAATTCACATTAGGAATAGAACTCCCTTTCTTTAAGAGATAGGCATTAGGATGCTGCTAATGGCATTTCAAAAATCAAGCTCTGAAAGGCAGCATGCTCAGATGTCAGCCCTGGCAGATAAACACAGCTACACTGGTCCAGTGCCAGAAGCATCCAGCCCACTCTCAGACACTACCTGAGGCAGCACACAAATATTTGGGCTTCAGAGCAGACCACTGCCTGGGCAAAAGAAAGGACTGAAAATGCTCCAGACAGCTGCCTCAGGTCAAGTTCAGCTGTCTCCACAGGTGCCATCAGCCCTGACTAAAACAAGGCTCTGCTACCCCTCCCTGCATAACCTCTACAGCTGTGAAATTCCTAAATCTGGGATTTCCATCACCAAAGTACTGGACACCATGCCTGGACACTTTTTTCTTTATCTGCTATCTAGTCAGATTCCGTCCTTCCCTTAAACAGTTGCTTTTCTTCTCAGTTTCTCCAGAAGCTTCGCTGCTACAGCCAAATGCATGGGATCAAGCCAGTGAATATCATGTATCTCCCACAGACCCATTTTCATGACTGATGACCTGATGAGATCAATCCTCCCCTTACACACTGTTTTATCTCACATATCTTTTAAAGACTTTCTTGGGAGCGGGAGTAGTACTGTTGTCCAAGATTTCAGGACAAAACCTACTTTTATCAGAGATCAGGCCCTCAATGACATCAAGCAAGAGTCAATTCTTTTTCTTAGTTTAACTGGAGTGGGAAACATCTCTTCTCCTTTTCATAAAAAAATGTACTTGACCAGCTATGTGCTGCTGGACATGGGGGGAAAGAGGGGGAAATGAATGAATTGCTTCTTATATCCCCATAATGATTTGTTATAATAACATGCAAGGTTATTTTACTTTAAAGCAAGTCTCTCCCGTGATAAAACAAACAAATCAACAACACATTGTTCCTCCTGTTCAAGTTTTTTTATGCCAGTACTCACTTCCTTCCAGACCCTACAGATTCAACTCTCACTGACCTGTGTCTGGTCCCCCAGGACCCTCAGCTGCTGTGCTTTGAACTAATCTTCCATATCATCCCTACCCCACAGTCACCTCCCCTTCTGTTCCCAGCTGCTATCACTAAAATATTTACCACTTGCCGAAGAGGGGGGTGACTTCTAGGAATAGAACAGTACTAAATAAATAATGACAGAGGGAGCAGAGATGGGCCATTTTCCTGCAAGAAATTTTTATTAGGGAGAGCCTTTTAAGAATGCCTCCTCCACAGCAAATTACCTTCCCCTCTGTTATTCTGTTCACTTCTTTTCCATAACACAATCACATTAATTTCCAGACATAATTCATTTATTTATCGATATTTGGGAGCTGAGTAGGGAGCATCAGCACAAATTCTTTTCTGGGTGAAAATAGGCTGTTCTTGGCACAGGAGGGAATAAAACCCACACACAGGTCAAAGACTGCTACAAACACAAAACTGCTTCCCGAAGAATATTTTTTTTCAGGCTATGCCATCTTCACAGACTGGGCAGCACTGTGGTTACTACAGAGAGCAAAGCCGGGAAAGCTGGCTTTAGAAATGGATTGTTTGTATCTACACTGCAGACTGCAGCAAAGGTACTTACCCACAAAAGGTAAGAGTTTTTCCTCTGGTATGATGCCAGACATTTAGTGATTTGCATAAAGAAACTACACAAACTCTAAACTTCAAACCAACCCACCACTTCAGTATTAGAGAACATACTTCTGTCCTTGGTTAAAGGTTGTAGCAAATGCTTTCCAGCGCCAAACTTGCTGGCTGCTGATAGACAGCACACAGCAGCTTACAACTGCCTGACACCAGATGGGAGAGAATTCAGAGCCACCTTCTCCCCAGGGAAGAGCCTGCATGTGCTGTTCCAAGCACGCTGTCACTGTCAGGCAGCACAGCAGTACTGGAGCTGGTCACAAACTCCTGCACACACACATACAGACCCACACACAGCCAGCTCAGCCCTGCCATCTCACACCCAAAGAGCTTTGAGCACTAAAACAAAAAGGTCAGGCAGTTTAGGGGCAAAATACACGAGCTGACTCTTCCCCTTTTGTGAAACTATCATAATTATCCAGAGGAGGCAGCTAGTCTCTATTCCCACCCTGAAGTGCACATAGCACAAGGTCTGGACAGATGAAGAAGAGAGCACAATGGGGTGCCACATGTGTAAAGCAGACTCAGGACAGCAGGGAAGCTATGCCCCAAGTTTTACCCCTAGCCTCTGCCTGGCTGGCTGCACTTGAAGAGTCAAGCACTCAGGCTGTTAACTTATCCCAGAACCCTTAGGCTTTGCATTTCACCCGAGCATCCCTCAGCAATTGTGGCTTACCTCCTGGACCATTTGGCTGACTGCCTCCCAAAGGGTCTCTTCCAGAGCACACCGTACAGCTGCACTTTGGTGCTGATGTCCAGAGCATCCGAATCTGCCTGTTCCATGGACGGAGAAGGGGATACAGCACTGGATTTTGAAGCGAACATTATAGATGGATCTGGTTCTAACTCGCCCCCTCTGCGTGGCAGCTCAGGGAATCCGATTAAATGCAATGAACCAGCAGGATGTAACCAGCCCAGCAGACAGAGAGACTGGGCTTTGGTTTGAATCAATAACTTGACTGCTCAGCACTCAGTCAGTAATTCTCTCCCTGATGCACAGATGATGAGAGTTTTCTTATTGCGTATTACTTCCTGATGCATTGCAAACAGCACACATCCCAGCCCAAGGGAAAAAGAAGAGTGAAGAGAGTCAGACATCAGAAACACAGAGAGGCAGAAAGAGCTCATCAGAAAGAAAGCTCTCAGCAATAACATAAGCCAAAATACCTCTGCACCAGAGCCAGCTTGGAAGGTTATTTCACTCGACATTGCAGCACTCCATGCAGAAATTAGGGCAAGATGGATGTTTTACTGACAGGCATCTCTGACACATATTCCCAAAATCTTTGCGCTTGGAGACAGGTTCTTCTCACTTGTCCTGAGCAAAATTGGGGCAGAGTGAGTGGGAGCCAGCAAGTTCAATCAGACTCCCTTTGTCCTCGGGGAGGATGAGGGGGCCTTGCTGTGCCAGCCTGGCACTGCCCACCTGGGGAGATTGCACGTGGCTGCTGGGTTTGGACTAGGCAGTGTCCATACTGCATGCCTTGCTCTGCCTTAAAGGGCCACTGCTGATCAAAGTTAGAGCGTAAAATTCTGCCTGCCTTCATGCTTTGCTGCATCTTGGAGAGATGGCAAGAACAGCCTCTGCCCTGCCTCTTAGGTACCAGCTCCTTCTTAGCCCCAACACAGACACATAGGAGTATGTCACACAGCTCAGGTCCATGTTTATCTCCTGCTTAGTACTCCCACAGCAAACTTTTTAATCTGGTTCCCTATGTCCTTGTTCCTCTCTTGAAACCCTTTCTCCCTGCACAGATACAAACGGAGTTCTCCAAAAGAACCTGTCTTTTGTAATGCCCACAGGAAAGCAGTTTAGCATCATATTGTTCTTTACTGCATCCTGCCTCCCCTCCAGGATCAGAATTTAGGGAAAAACCCCAGCTGCTAAAGCATCTGAGGTTTTGGGATATCCTATAACCAATACAGACAGGTACATGCTGTATGGCATGCATGCCATAGATGCTGACGTGTCTCCTCCTGATTTAACCTGTGCCATCCCATGTGAATCGATTTTGATGCTGTAATTGTTGGATGTCAGCCCTTCCCAATGCAGTTGTTCAGGAGAAACACAGTGCAGACACACGACCATTTCCCACCCTCGATCAGAAACCTGGGATGTGCCATGGGCTAGGTCACACCACAGGACACGGGCTCACTTAGCTTTACACAGTCAGAGGCACTTGCAGAGCATCTTAAAGAGAGGAGATGCAGACAGCCCGCCTCAGGTTCACAGGCTGCATTCAGTATTAGAGAAATCAGAGATGCAGGTCCCTGATAAGTCACAGTTGATCAATAGATGAATGAGCAAACTCCATTATTTGTTACTTTCTCTCACCCTGGCTTTTACTGATCTTTTGGTCCCAGACAGGACATGTCCCATCTCAGAGTATCATTAAGGAAGAGGGTGGCGAAGGAACAGCAGATACTGCCTCCATCTCACCCAAGCTCTAACTCTTGAATATAACACTGCATTGCAGAAGAGAAGCATTAATGCTACAGACAACACCATTCCGTACACAGCACCAAGAAGGAAATACTACTCATAACCAGGAGAGGGAAAGTTTTCCCTCAAATTATGTTGCACAAAGGATAAAGATGATTCTGTGCCCTATGGCATCACTTTACTTTATAAATGTGCAGTGAAAAGTCACAGAGCTTCCATGCAAAGATGATCCAGTGCCCTTGACGTTGTACTGCACCAACACCACAAAGATCTGACAGCAGTGACCTGCCAGAAGGAGACACATTTTCACCCTTTACTCTTCATTCTTTCTTATTTTTACCTTCTACAGACTAAGAGTATAGAGGTTTCTAGCTTTGAACATCAAAAAGTGAGATTTTTTTTTTCCTCTGGAGGCCTGTAAGACAAGCAAGGCACTGAGTAGTTACAGCAAGTTCTTTAAAGTTAACATGCCAGGAGAGGGAAAGAGCAACTTGCTTTTGTCAAGTGACAGGCCAGCAATGCTACGGCAGTAGATAGCAGCAAGGTGAATTTTGCAACTGCTGGTGTCTGGACACAGTAATTTGTAGTAATAGTGGCTCTTTTAACATTTCCTTTACGTGTGTACTAATCTAATGAAGGGGAAACACAGCTGTACATCCTTAAGAGACAGCACTGGACCTTTAATCAGAAAATCTTTCTTTGGAGCAACAGGCTGTACAGGCATGGCAATTATTTTGCTAATATGTTGTCTTTATTTTTCCTACACATCAAGCCAATAAAATTTTGCTAAAAATAAATGTTTGAAGCAGACAGCATTGCAAGCTATAAAGAAGTAATACTTCTTAACAGAATATCCTGAGTCAGAAGGAACCTACAAGAAGCATCAAGTCCAGCTCTTAGCCCTGCACAGGAAGTGTCCAAGAATTACCCCATGTGCCTTTATCACAGGCCACCCTCCAGCTCACAGATGCTCCCTTTCAGTTTAAGGAGACACATACTGGCTAACTTCAGCTGCTGAGGAGGCTTGTATTTTCATTTTTTTTAAGTGAAAAGTTACACCTTCTTGTTCTGAGCAGCCTGACAATACTGTGTTATGCAGAAAAGAACAAACTGCTTCTTAGGCTGGGGCCAGTAAGTTGAAATGGATCAGAGCCACTGCAGAGTTGGAGAGATTCAGCTCTCACCTTCCAGTAAGGTAGATTCCTTTTCCTTTTCCAGCTTCAGAAGGTTCCATAGCCATTTTTAATCCTGAGAAACATTAGCAATTATGGGAGTTATTAGCAGGTACCCAAACAATGTAGAGAAGTAAAGCTCCAGTTTCATTCTTGCAAAGACAAAATGTCACATGTACTCCTCAAAGTGATGCTCCAGCTTCCTAGGTGCATAGCTGTGTGCAGAGGCTATTTTAAGTAGAAAAACAACTACCACCAATTCACCTCTAGTGAGGTACACTAACAGAGCATGATTCTTCTGCACAATGATTAAATTTTCAGTGTCAGATGGAAAGTCAGAGCTGTTCTGCAGAACTCAAAGACAAGTTACTCAGCAAATGGCACTGAAGTCAAGTGCCTCTGCAGATTTACAGCCCTATCAGACATCACCCTTACAGATGTATAACCCCATTTGACATCATCCCTTAGGAAGAATTACACGGTCTCAGTGACCTGTTTCAGTCCCAGCCCTTCAAATGCACTCAGATCCATGCCGGATGGCCCAGGAGTTGTATTAATCCAACTATTTGCTGTGGATACAGCACCATTAAAGGAGACTTAGAGGAAGACAGAAAGTAAGATACCAGTTAACTGAAGCAAAGGATTTGATAGCAAGCAGCCAGCCCCTAGCTTGGCTTTTGGGAGGTAGCTTTCTCAGGAACTGACACCATAGTCAATTACTTTCTCTCAGCATGAAAAGAGGGTAATTTTTTTTTTTAAATCCTACTAAGATATCTCTTCTGGAAGAAAACTCAATTTAGTCTGGTGTTTGTTTTATTAAACAAAGATTTCTTCTAAAAAAATGTTTTTCAGAATACAGCAGAGTGGTCAGCTACCTTCGAAAGCTTCCTCCAGAAGATAGCCCACAGGCTTCCTGCAAGGCACCAGTTTGCCCCCCTCTCCCCAAGCCTAAATACTACAAAAAGATCACATGGCTGACAAATGGAAAATGCTTGGAGCCTCAGTAGATAAATAGGCTGCTTATCTGACTGAGGTTGTCCTGTGCAGAGCCAGGAGTTGAACTTTGATGACCACTGTAGGTCTCTTCCAACTCAGAATATTCTACAAATCAAGTATGTGACTTAATTTCCCTCAGCCACTTTTCCTCATGTGTGACACTGGTACTAAATCCAGAACATCACAACAATACATATACCAGGGCAGTAGTTTGGGTACCACAGGAAGCCAAAAAAGTCCTACAAAAGAAGGATTTGTTAGCGCTTCCTTGGCAGAATAATGGAGGGGGAAAATGTAATACCTCTACATATTAAAACAACCAGAGAACCACCAGCACATTTCAGACCTGACAAAACAGTCCAGCAAGAAGTAAAAGATCCAGGGTGCCCATTGTGGAGAAACACACTCTTAGCTGTTTCAACACCAGTCAGGATATCTGAATTCTCCAAGCTTCTAAAAACAGGTTAGCAGCTGGATTTCTGTCCACAAGGTGTTTCTCAGCTGCAAAGGTTTCAATATTGATTGCAGTCCACCAATTTCTACCCACTTTGTTCCCTTTGGTCAAAGAAGGAAAGAATTCACAGGCTTAACTTTTAAGTAATAAATACACATCCAGGAAAACAGAACTGGCCAAGCCCCGTTTTAATTAATCTGGAGTTCATAAAATGCCCCACGCATGCTCACAGAGACAACAATTGCTCTTGTATTCACATTCAGTGCTTCCTTTACACCTACCATTGCTGTGATCATTGAAGGCAAGACCTCAAAAAGTACGGACACTACAATTAGAACTTCATTCAGGAGTGGAAACTGCAGGGACCACATCACAAATGTTCTTCACCCCCCCCCCCCCCCCCCCCCCCCCCCACCCCCCAATACATTGTGCAATTTCCCTCAGCTCTAGTTGCAGCAGCCTCCACTTCAAGTTTCTCATTCCTGGTCCTGCTCATCCAGCCAGTCCCAGCAAGGTCAGGACTCCTGCTGCACATGTACACAGGGAAGACACAAGACACCTCTTGCCTCCTTCCTATCCACATTGTCAAGTGGTTGTCTAAGCACAGAGGCACAAAGATCTACTGCTGCCATCTATCATAGCAGCAGACCATGACAGCTGTACTGCAAACGCTGCGGTGCTGAGGAGAGCCCGCAGCCAGATGAAAGATAAAATGTCTGACAAGGAAGGGCATAGAAAACTTTGCTCTCTACACCATAAAGCAGGTTAAGAGGGCCATCTCCTTTTATTCTCCTGTGAGCCATGCTGCCACACAGCTTTTGTAGATGAGGCTTCTTTCATAATGCTGAAGTTTGGATTGTAGGGATAAACATGGAAAAGCTCCCAGACCCACTGCCTAGTGGACTTGTAACCAGTCACCTTCACATGATGTGTCTGCACAGAGGAGGTATCAGGGTGTGCTGGTTACACCTAAACTAAAACACAGGGGTACAAAGTTTTGTTCAAGATCAGTCACCTCTCAGTTTCTCTGTCAAAAAGATACAACAGAACATGGGAAATCCATTGCAGTCACAAAACTCGACTCATTCTACTGCTAGCATCACCCTCTGAGGGCAAGAAACACCCGAGTAAGAGGTACAATAGTAAGACTCATCCAGAGTACAAGTAAGGCTTGTAAGCAGGGTTTTTAGCAGGCCTCTTCAACACTGTATAACCAGTATCTCATTTTGAAAGTGTTCCTTCAGACAGCAGAAGCCAAATAACCTCCACAGACTCCAACATAATCATAATCACGTATCGTAAGTTAATTACCACTTCAGATACTGGCTGGGCATACAGATACAGAATAAACATTTTCCCCCTAATAATTTCAATCTGCTTTTAGATTTTCGCAATACTATGAAGCTTTGGTGTCAGCCAGCATGATACAGCTTAATTTCTACTAGGTCTACAAGTTTTTCTGAATGAGGCATTTTTGTTTAACCCCCATCCACAGTTAATCTCTCAACAGCACAGACAAGAGGGAGAAGTGCTGTGATAAGGAGGGTGGAATGTTGTGCAATTCTGCCTACAGGGATATTTGGATAAGGCTTGCACATATCAGTAGAAAAATGGCTTAATTTGTCAGCTGGAACAATAGATGACAGCTCATCATCTTGCTGCTGTGCTCATCCCTAATGAGTCGCTCAAAAAAATGCTGATGTACATTTTTATTTCCTTAACAAATGAAGGAACACTCTACAGAAATCATCAGGAAGCCTGCAACACTACAGCTTCTAAATATTTAAGTTTATAGTAGTAACTCTTGTAACATAAATGGACCCAAAGCACTTCCTCACATCCCCAAAAGAATTTACCACAGTGATTAAATCTCCAGTTACTGAGGTGACATATTTACTAAATACACTAAAAGAATGCTAATATACTGCATAATGCTTTACCATTAAAACTGAGTTTTACTTGCCAAAAAACAAGAGCCTGTCTTATTGCTTTACATTTGTTTGTACCAGCTTTAACACCACCTCTGTCATATGCTTCAGTTCCCCTACTGACTTAACATTAATCATATTCTCTTGTGCTTAAGCCAGTATAAAGAGATTACACTTTCTTAATTACACAAGTCCTATGAGCTACCAGAAAAATCAAAAGCAAGCAACCAGCTGAGAGGATTGCTTATTGCTGAAGTGAAAGAACTAAAGCACTGTGTGACAGGATCTTAGATAAGTCTGTAGACAGTAAGTGCAGCAGAAAAACATAAATCCATTTTTTTAATTAATTGCTTATGAGTCATCTCCGTCAAATGCTATCTCTTAAATGGATGCGTGAAGTTTGCAAATGCATAAATCACTCATCCTATAACAGCACCATTCCCCCTTCTCTTTTCTGAAGATGCAGGTCTAAACCCCAGTCCTGCTTACAGGGCAGCTGGAAAGTATGGAGAACATCTATACACTATGTCAGCTCAGCAGATCTAAGAGGAGTTCTCACCAGCGTACACAAATACTTGAGAGAAGGGTGCAAAGGGGATGGAGCCAGACTTAGCATTTGCAATTTTGGTTTAGAACTGACAAGACTGAAAGGATGGAAAAAAGATTATTTCCTTTAGTTCCAAAGGGTCCTCAAGCCTTTTAACAGTGGCCTGGAGCAACCTTAAGCCCATCATCTCCTTGTTGCCCTCCAAACAGGTCTCAGCCTTGTAAACTCCAGAAATTTCCCTGGGGGTGCAGGAGGAGATAGCTCCAGGGCAATGCCAACTCCTAAATACTCTGTGAGAGACACGAGTTGCCAAATGCCCTACTCAAGCACAGCTGTCACTTCATCTCTGCATTAATACCACTGAACACATTCAGAGTCATATCCAAATCCACCTGCCTTCCAACATGAAGTTTCACATTCCAGGTTTGCAAGAGGTGCTCAGACATCATGAAGAAAAGCAGCAAACACACTCCCACAAAAATAAAACACTGTCTCCAATGCTTGCATCCCATTTAAGACAGTAATTTCTTTCCATAAGAGCTGTCACAAAAACCCATGCAGTAAATGACAAGCCAACTCCGAAGCACTGCACCTAGTAAAAATTTAATATCATAAAACAAACTGAAAACGGCAATATTATTTTAACCATTCACAATTAAAGTGGAAAAATTATAAGGCAGCCATTCATGGAATGATTTTGTGTACAAATGGTTTGGAAAAAAGACATTAAAATTACAGTTCCATACATGGAGTCAGGTAAACAGCAATGACCACACAACTTTTTTCCCTGGAAAGCCAAGGCTGCTAAGAGATATAAGAACAGTAAGGAAAAAAAAATATTTTAAAAAGAAGTTTGATGTGAACAGGAATCTGAAATTCGTGATAAAAAATCTGATATTCATCATAAACTTTCCTGCCATAATGCAATCACTCCTTCTCCCTCCACCCTCAAATGAATACAAGTACACTTTCCTTCTCATTGTCCCAAGTGCCAGCATAGAACAGGAAGGGAGCAGGAGGAACATTTATTCCACATCATCTCTCTTTTCTGCAATCAGCTGATACCACATGGACACACCTGCTACTGTCAAAAGCTCCTTGAAGGCTCTGAATTAGTTCCTGAATAAACACAGCGGTTTTCCTGGGCCTCTTGGGTAAGATTAGCCTTTTATATAATCCACCTGGGAATAGTTCTTTGGAGTCAACAGTGGGTTTCTGTGTTTAACACCCAGTCATCTGACAAGCCAAAATAATCCAAAATCCTGTCTTGGTGTGACAGGTCTGCCATCCTTACTTAAGTTAATGTCAGTGCAGCTTCTGCCTCTATCATTGAGTGCTGAAAAAGAAATATTTCCCTTCTTTATATAAGGAACAATAAAAACATTAGAACAGTAGGGAAAGTACCTGAAGACATGAGGATCGACAGAAACAGCTTTAGTCCAATTCCTATTGCCAATCAGGAAATCATTAACTGAAAAGAAACAGGTGATGAGAAGATTATGGATTTCCTAGAGGGACTTACAGAAGGAAAGTGGGACATGGCTGGTACCTGGTTTAAGCATTTACCTGCTAGACCTACTGCCACCTACCTCACAGAAGAAAAAACAGGCAGAGAGGCTATTACAGAAGAGAGTAAGAGGAATTTGTTTGCACCAAGGTCTCCTGAGGAGTAGAAAATGACACCAGATGGCCCTGACTATACGCAATGCTTGGATTTACTGTGACAGATGGGTAGATAGGTAGAAAGAAAGGGCTATAATAAAATGGACCATTTAATTTAACTCATTAAAATACTCTGCATCAAGAAAATAATCCTCCATTTGGTACTAAAAATTTGGAAAGGTTTGATAATATAAAATTTTACATTCTCCATATCAACATAACCACAAGCTTCTTTAGTCATTGATGTTTCAGTTACAGAACTGAAAATAATTTAACAGAGATAACAGGCAGCCAAAACAAAATGCTATTGCTTCATCTTAATGGGTAGAAGAAAAAATAAAAATCACTGAAGTCTTCTGTCACTTAGCCAAATGCCAAAATGTATGTTTTTAGAATTTTTGTGCCAACTTTAAGTTGCCAACGTTTTCATTCAAATTCCCTCACCTGCTGCTATACCTCGGCCTCTATACTTCATGAATCATTAAACTGAGTATTACTATTTCTGACGGCTGCCCCAGAAACTGGAAACATGATGTGAAGGACAGGAAAATGGAAAGATGACAAGACCCCTAAGCAGTGGCACCTGTGATTAATATGCCAGAGGTTATGTCAGCAGTGAAAAGCCTGGCTGCCACATCCTCACCAATACACACCAATCCATGTGAAAATGTACTATCCACCTGCTTCAGCCGGGAACAAAAGGCATGAAACGGGACCTTACCTCTGTGAACCACTGCTATTGTTATACACAAAGTGAGGCCGAAGGGCAATTCGGTCATGGTGCCAACTTAACTCCCAGGGTGGGGTGCACATGCGAGTGACAGGACAGAGGTTAAAGAATAAAAATTTACTGCTTTAGGAAATGTAAGCTTAGTGCAGCACTAGGTGCTTATCTCCTGCTCTTGCAAACCCTCCAGCTTTTAGAAATGGTTATGTGGAAAGATTAAACATACTAAAATAGTGAGATTATCAAGGAAGAAGGTAATTAGGGGGAAATCAGGAAGAACAGAACTCCTGTGTAAACATCCCTGTGTATCATTCGCACGTGTTAGGAACCTGCCCTGCTGAACTTTTTAAACCAGTAACTTACCAGCTGCATTATGTATGTTGTAAAAAACCCAAAACAAACAGACAAAAAAAACATTGAAAAAGACACAGAAGAGGGTCCTATCCACACCACTAATTTTGCAGTGGCTTTTCAGAACACAATGTTGAAGGTCTAATATTAAAAAAATGCTTGTTTAGCCCAGAAGCACTAATTGTATCTGAAAATACTGTCTTATGGGAAAACACGACTTCTAATAATTTTGCATTGATTTTACATAGTAAAACACACAAATGAACAAGCACTCCTGGGAATCAATACTAGGTTCAATCCTGAGATACGTGAGTATTGTTACAGAGCCAAGAGACAAAGCCATCACTAGTTCAAGAGCCAGGCCATACCCATTACTCTCTGATCTAACAGACAAACAGGACAATAACAAAAATGTAAAGTTATGAGGCACAGTAGGCTCTGCAGTTTAAGTAACAAATGGCATGACAAACAGTCGCCCTCATTCATATGGAAACAAGAAGCACTTCAGTTAAGAAGATATTTCTTCAAAATTCATTGAAAAAAACAAAAAGAAAAATATATTTGGCAATGTTATCTTCAAAAAGTGCAGACAAAGTATAGCTTAAAAGGGATACAACACTAAAACGTTTTCCCCTAAAGAAAGAATTTTATGCTGATTCTGTGCATGTCAAGCATTCCTGACTTTTCAACGCACATTAGAGTACAACATGTTTTTCATAAAGGAAATGGTGCCTGGTAAGACAAAGCTTTGCCTTGAAAATGGAGGGATCTTTTACCACTCGTCTGCAGTGAGAGACAACAGCAATTGACAGAAAGTCCTCTGGCAGATTTACCGAAACTAACACTTATCAGTAAGAGGCAAATGAACAATTCCCAAAGGAAAAGCAATATGTCTAACAGGTCCACTGGGAACCCAGCAGTTTGGTTTTTTATTTGTGGGTTTTAGGGTTTTTTGTTCAGAACTTCTTTAGAAACACTTTATATTCTACCTGCATCATAAATATTTAACTAAATATTTATTAGTTAACATCTTGTTTTGTTAGCCGTAATACCTTTATTTAGTGAAAAACCCACACAGCTCCCCACTGATTTCAGCAGTTCAGGCTTTTGAAAATGAGCTAGTAAAGTTCTCTGGTCCTTCAACAGCTGTGTCCATCAGATTTCTACTCCTCAGAGCCCAGAACAGCTCTATTTCAAAGGGCACTATGGGTATCTCTCTCAACAGAAGCAGTAGTGTATCACAGTAGCCAATACATAATTCCTGCCGACATTTTTGGTGCTTAATACTTGACTGACTTGGCAGAAGACTATCTCCCAAGATACAGTGCCTTTTTAGAATTTATTAACAATTGAAAAAACAATCAAAACACTATTCTCCTTGCTTCTATCCTTTGTCTTAAACAATGGAATACACTGCAAGACTCATTTGCACTTTCTTAACCAGCTGATTTTTTCCTCTAATCCTACGCATTGTCTACATAATTTCTTTCCTATCAAGTGACACTTCTGTGACAATAGCCATGTTATGCAGAATTCCCAGGGTTGCCCATTTCTACAATACAGTTAGTGACAAGCATCACAAGGGCCAGTCATTGCCAACAGACAATGTAGAACCAATGGGGGAGAGACCCCTTCTTCGTAAGTGAGACTTCAACCCCTCACAACGCAGCTATCCTTGGGATTTGCTCTCAGCTGTGAAAGCTGAACTGCAGGATACTTTGGTGATTGCAATTTCATGATGAGTTGCTATGTTCTTCCTTGCTCACCTCTCTTAAACCTCAAGTTCCATCTTCCCTGAGAATAGGGCCAGAAGTAACAATTAAAAGAGCAAATGTCTTCAGAAAAGAAAGTTACATAGAATTTGCATCCGGCTGCCAAAGTACATTTTGCTACACTAAAAACTTCCCCGGTATTCCTCATTTTGCAATCAAGATTCCCTCTGAACTCCATAAAGTGGATGGGATGAATGATGGGTAAAAGAATGATATAGGGAGCAGCAGACAGTTACTGCTCATGTCTTGTCGAGGAGGAGAACAGTGAAATTTGAGCGTTTAGTGATGGTGTCCAATAGACAAAACTAGAGGAATAAGGCATCCTAATACTAGGGCTGCCACCTCCAGACGACTGAGTCCTTTTCCTCCAGTTGATTCAGGTTTGTGGCTATGAGCAATTCCTCCTACTTCTGGGAGAACATGAACTGTGGCAACATAAAGGAAAGTCCCAGCAGAAAACAGCATTGCAACTCCAGTGGCATTGACTTCTGAAAGGGCTTCTTTGCTGCTCTGAAACACAAAGAGCAAAAAAAGTGAGAATAAGCAGAAGTTCTCCAATCAGTAATAAAAAACTTGTCTCAGTATCCAGGAACAGTAGGATTTCTATCAAGTCTTGTCTCACAATGACAATGGTTTAGTGTGATTTTTTGTGTCTTGCACCTTACATGTAGTAACTGGCACCCAGAAGTTGTGGGGGAACAGAAAGACAACCTTCTTGCTAGCTACTTCACTTTGGACTTACAAAAAAAAAAAAAAAAACCCTTACAAAAAGAACCCTCAGAAAAGGAAAAAACTCACAGTTTGCTGAAGCATCTTGTTTGATCAGCTCACACCCAATACACCAAACAAGTTTTGAAAAAAAACAAAATTCATATTGCAAAGCTACAAATTTTAGGGAGGATGCTCAAGGTTGACTTTTTTCCTCCCTTTTTCCAAACAAGGGGGTCAAATAAGATGTTGGCCTTTAAATATTTGTTCCACTGCTCTTCAGAACCAAACCCCAAAACATCACTCATGAAATATTTCATTTGTATGTAGAAGTAAACACCCAAAACTTTTCCAGCATTTCCATGCAAACTTCATGAAGAAATGCATCTTCTGCATCAAAACTGAGCACCTCTTCACCTTCATAATAAGATTAAGATGTGCTACAGATCAGTAAATGCAATGAAATGCAAACCCACTCATCAGATTCAAATGCTTCTTCAATGCTCTCCAACTCAGGTCTAATACTAGTTCTTGTGTTTGCTCTCAGGTCATTTTTCCAAAGAGAAAGATACATCATCCAGAACTACAAAACCACTGTGGATAGTCTTAATGCCTCATCAATTCTCTGTTCTTTCTGAACAAAATGTAAAAAATGTAAACCCAACCCTTGATGAGGATACTTCAAAAGAGTGCTCAAAGAGAATTCTCTTTTCTATTTACAGACACAACCTTTTTCCTGCTGTCTTTGGTAATGTAATGTCAAATATAAATCCTATCCAGCAAGTAAAGGATTAGCCCAGATGATTTATTTAACATTTCCTCTCATGTCTTGAATTCAGGAGATCATATTATAGCCTTTACAACACGCCATCACAGCATGTCACCAGCAGGACACACCACAGCTGAGAAATACAGGAGCATACCAGGATATGCTATGAGAGGCAGAAACATCTAATTTGGACAGGGATGGTAAACTCGTGCAGTGTCCCATTTCACAGGCCATTTGTTGTATACACCCAAGACACAATGATACTTTAGGCAGTAAGGCAAAAGGACTGTACTAGCTGAGGACTCAGCTGCTGACACAAACTGTGAATACAAAGGACCACTTCTGGGATGGTGGGGGAAGCTAGAGGAGATTATTACCTACCTGCATATTAAAAGAAGAATGCATGTAACAATGCTGAAAATTACTTATTTAAATAGGCATCACATAAAACCTGCTATATGAATAAATTTTTCTCACTGGGGAGCAGCAGAAAAGATAAAAGACAGAAATCAGACTTTAAAAAAAAAAAACTATGCCAAACTATGTTACTGGTTCTGATGGAAACGCATGGATTATTATTTGTTCTGTGCATTCATACTGCTACCTTTTCATCAACTTTTCTTATATCTTTATTCTGCTGATTTTTCATGCAGTTCTGAATTATGTAATATGAAACTCACATCACAGTCCTTTTCCCAAACTTCACCACTAAGCTAGATTTTGGGCACAACAAAACCATGGACTCACCTTGCTTAGCCCTAAGTATGTCACCATGGACATAACAGGTGCTGCTAACGCAAAGACCAGCAAGTGTTTTCTGATTCGATTCCGTTCTAGCCCAGCATGCATCAGGAAGGAAACCAGGCCAAAGGCAGCTGGTGCCTGCAAAAAACAATATTCACTGCTAATACAATACCTTCTTAAACTCCCTGAAAAATGAGAAAAGGTTGAAATACTACTTACTACATCGAAATGGACTGAATTAGAAGACATTCAGGACAGGCACTAGCATGCTGCAGCTAACCCAAATCAAGAGCATTCTGCAGACTGCCCCACCTTAATAACCAAATCTAATGGAAACTCATGTTCTGGCTATCAGAAAACACATACTTGTGTAGTCATTAAAAATGCTAAAATATTCATTCTGACTATAGCCATTGCTATAATCCCTAAGACTCCATCAACTTAGGTAATTTCTTTTTTCATCCTGTTACTACCACACATCCTTAGATAGACAGTTTCTTCATCTGCAGTAGAAAACTTTTACCATTAACATGGGGAGGGAAACAATTGCCCAAAGACAGGTAACAGTCAGCCTCCACGTTAACAAAGACTTAAGAGATCTTTTGATTAGTTCATTCCAATTCTCACCAGGAAGCAAACAAATATTTCCTTCTCCCTCTGCTGGCATCCAGTCTCTTATCCAAAAGGCATAGATGTCCCACTACTCAAAGAATTTACTATATTTTTGCTTGTATAAAGACAATAGCAATTCACCCTAAGGTAAGACATAAAACTAAAATACCTTAAGCATTTTTAAACACAGAATATTTTTTTTAACATAGAAGGAAATCTTGAGTAAAAAAGATGAGAAAGACAAAAGGATCAGAAGAACAGAAAAAGTCAGGATCAGAAGAACAGAAAAAAGGCACCAGAAAAAAAATATGTTTTTCTAATAGCAAATATTAATAGGATAAATTTTCCTCCTCTAAAATGCTACCATTCCAGAAGTGAGTTAAAATCATTAAGAACAATAAAAGCAAGTTTCATCTGGCAATAGCCGTAAGTTAAGCTCCAAGATGAGAGAGTGACATTGCCACCCTCAAAGAAAGTTATGTAAACCACAATTACTTGTATGAACATCGAAGAAAAGATATAATAGATATGCATTTCCTAACATTTTGAACATGTATGTACAATTATGTACGATTTCTGATGAATTTATGGCTAACCACTGTGTTCCGTGCACACGCTGCCGTAAGGCAAATTTCATCTGGACAGGTAAGTAGAGCCTACGTGGCCAACCGGCTTCACATTCACACAAGTATTCAGCAAAGATCTCCCCATCTTCTAGAGCCCCTGTTTGCTTGTTATCATCAACAAAACATTTGTTTCCTACAAAAATGGTATATGAGTGATGTTGAAGCTACTACAACAGAGGCAACCAGAAGTTGTAATTTAGTACTCTGATATTCAGTGGTTTCAAAAGACCGACCCTTTAAACACTAAAACCCTCCACAACAAATATCCTCCCCATTTTCTGATGAACATCACAGAACCAAGACACTTGTAATCAGCATAAAACTGGTTTTCCTTCTTGAATGCACTAACACATACATCAGTAATAAAAAAAACCAAACAGGTGGGTTTTTTTTTTTTGGGTTTTTTTTTTTGTTTATTAATAAACACTACCACACTAGCTTCAGAAGAAGTCACTATGAAGCTGACATTTCTTCATGAACTACTCTTCCCTTCTTTTGGGAGACTTTTCCCAACATCTCCAACCAAGGCAGGCAGTAGGCAGTCAGAATTCTCTCTTGCTTGCACCCCACTCAGACTTAGCATCAATCATGTGCTCTTCTGTCATACCTCATACCTGTGCATTTTGGTCCTTGATGCTGTACTAACCTCTTCACATCACTGGCATTAAACACTTCTGCATTGCATTACATCACTAATGAAACTGTAGACCTTTAGCAATTCCTGTGAATGTTAACAGTTTGTTGAAGAACAAATAAGATCTTTTTGATGATAACTCACCTTGTGCAACATAATCGCAACAAACACTATCAACTGGACAGTAGTCTGAGAAGTAGAAGCTGCTGCACCCAATGCAACACCATCAGCTGAAAAAGGAGTGCAGATTAATGGATTATCTTTCTACATGAGCTTCCCCGCCCCCTCAAAGGCTAGCAGTAGAAAACACGTTCATTTAAGAAGCTCTATTACTAAAAATTACCATTCACAGTAATAACCCAGCAGAGAATTCACTTGCCTTTGTTTGTCAAGATATAACATTTCAGAATATCAGAAAACCCTCAACAAGAGCTGTCTCCTGTTTCTCAAGACCATAAAAACCATAATGGGAATCTACTCCATACTGACACATTCCTTCAAATTAGAACAAGTAATAAGTTTAGTTGTTTCAGTCTTCTGTACTAGAAGAGACTTCCTCTCTAAATCAAAAAATCTGTTTTAGATACTAAGCATTGCAAGAATTTTATTACCCTTTAAATGATTTTTCAAAGATAAATACTATTGTAAATATTTTTTAACACTTAGAATAAATATACTGTCTAAATGAAATAAAAAATGGGTATTATACCACTCCTCAATATATAATCACTTCGTTTAGTGAAGAAGTAGATTTTTGATCAACATCTTCTGACTTATCTAGATAGCAACCTTCAGCAGGACATGAAAAATCACCATATTTATACTACACATATACAGTAAAGAATCACAGTGTGAACATGGCCTGACTGTAACACACACTTAACAGTCAGTCCTTGCAAGTCAGCCTAAATGCGCTTCAGTCAAGTCTTTGTGCTCCACCTTATAATGTCCTTTTTTTTCTCTACAAGGTACTATTCTTTTAAATAAGTATTTTTTTTAAAAACCCATCAACCAACAGGCAAACCCAAAGGTGTTTCATACAGCTTATCAAATGTGTTAGCGTGTATTGAAAATTACCAGCTAAAGGAGTCAGCAAAGGAATTGAAGAGGCAGAGAGTGAGCATTACACAACCTTTCAGACGGGAAAAATGAAAGAGTAGAAGAGAAAATTCTTTACCCAAATAAAACTCCATGAACCATCTGAGCTCCCAGTTAATTCTGGGAAACATCCTTAGTTCTCCCTGCCTTTTGCTTTTTTTCTTTCTTTTATAAAAAACCACCTCCAAAAGCAAAACCAAAATGTCTCCACCACACCTAAAGATGACCCACACAGCAATGCATATACTTGTCAAGCATTAATAATAGGTCCCACATTACCTGCAGCATGGACTACTAGTCCCAGTGTTGTGGTGATTTTGGAATTGCCTGATCTTGCAGCTTCTGGATCTGAAACAGTCACGAGGACAGTTACAATAAGGAAGTCAAATTAATAAATCGTGCTGTAAAAAAAAAAGTATCACTCTACGTATCTCCCCCAGCTGCTTAGGCAGTTGTACTCAAAACTACCAGCTTCTGTATTTCTGCATTAGATTTACTGTAAAATAGTTTGACACATAATACCTTCAAATCACCTGAAGTTCTGCCAAAAATAGACTCATAGACAATTCTTTGCAATTTGCAGGATCTTTCTCATAGGCAGAAGAGATGTTTTTCTTAACCTCCTAAAATGAAATGTTAAAGGTCCGTGCCCCCAAGAAAAAGAAAAGCTATTTTCGGATCCCAAGAATCCAGAGCTGCTTCGAGAGTCCAGATGATTTTTAACTCACGCAGCTCAATGTTCGTAGTTTCCTTCAGGTGACAGTCTGGGTCAGTTTTTGTTGCTGTGATTCCCTGGCAGACCCCAGTAAACAATAAAGACTACTCGTCACAGCACCAGTTGCAAAGAGCTCCCTTTGACCTTATACACAACAAAGGAGAAATGCAGCCAGGGCTGTTTGAGATCCAGCGTTCTGACCAGAATTGCCTGACATTTGCAGGTTAGCTCTTTACACAGCACAACAGGGCAACATCAATATCCACCACTACACAATCAGTGGTAAAACTGTTACAAAGAATCACCGCAGGGTGGGTAAGCTCTACACAAGCGTAGAAACATCTTACTACTCAACTGCTTAATTCCAGACAGTTTGAACAGCCATGACTGAATTATCCCAGTGGTCTGTAAAACAACTGTAAGCACACCTACACCGCTTCACTGCTACACTGCAGTGATGCCGAAAAACAGTGAAACAGAAATTCCAGTCCTTTTCTTTCCTCCTGCCTGCCCCCTTACCCCCCAGTCTCTCTTCATTCCCAGGCACACATACAGCTTCCCAATGAGTCAGATCTAAACTAATGCATTCTCTTTGGTCAGCTTGATCTTCCGAATGAAGGGGAAACCATGTGAGAAATTACTAGCATAAGCTGCACTTGCCTGACAGCAATGAGATACTCATGTCAAACAGGAGGAGATACTCACAAAAACCATTTTCTTTACAATTGTTTTGGATTGACCATTACTAAACACAAAGAATCACATTTGACTTCATACCTTCATTCTGGCCTACGAAATTTTTCTAGTTTAGACAAAGTAACATCTAGTCACTAGATAATAAACTACAAGACATTGGTTCCAGAGAATTGTGTTTTTCTTCAGTCGCTTTGAAAAACATTACAAAAACACTGCTACATCTTCTGTGACAAGCAGAGGCTAGATAAAACTTCACTTAACATTCTATTTTACAGTGTGTATCTCTAACACAGATCACAGTGTTCTCCTGGTATTTCCTATGATCACAGACATAAAAAAGGGTCATAACCTATATAAACCAAGGATCCTTTTGAAAGTTGCTCACCTGGATCTCCCTGACATCCTCATTGCCAGTGTTACTTTAGAACAGCTCTGAAAATCAGCTACCATGGCTGTGGCTCCATTTACACTTCTTCAGGAGTACACAGGTGATATAGCCCCTGCACTCGCCTTTCACCTGTCCCACCACAGTAACTCCATAGAAAGTAAGCTGTACCGTGAACTGACAGGAATCCAGCCAAAACATATCCCCCTGCCTTTGTGTGTATATTACTTTTCCTTTAAGATCAACTCCTTCTTTTTTCAGGGCCAAATTCCAGCATCAGAGGATGTTGTGTGGGAGAAAATGAGCAGCCAAAGGCAATAAAATACCTTTTCAAATGACAAAACACCTCTGGTGCATTTCAAGCTACACTCTCAGCATGAAGTCACAGGCAGGAAACAAAGGCAACTGTATGCATTTTTAGAATCTTGCAAGAAACTGACAAATCTTTACACAAAGCAAAAGGTATTTTGAACTATGGGAGGCTCTAGACCAAGTGTGGGAGGTCCAGCTATGCAGTTGAAGTATCAGAGCTTATACCTAATCATTTCTACCATCTTACTTAAGATAATTTGCTGTTCTTTGCAAATTTTACCTACATATATGACAATTAAGTAGGAAAAATAAACAAATAAAAGACTAACCTGAAGTTTTTTGGAAAGCCAAAGAAATCCCCTATGGGAGATACTGTAAAACAGACAATAACTCAAATATCAAGTCACCCTTCACCCCCGCACCACACACGTGCTCTTACATGTTATTGAGGCAAGCTCTCTAATTATGGTGGATTTGGAGATAAATTTCCAGCATAAACATTTCACATGGACCTTGGTTTATGTTTTTAAAGTACCTACTAAAACTCTGGACACGATTGGATAAATTACATCCTGGTAGCATTAAAAAAAAAAATTGCAATTCGTTAATTAAGACTAATTATCAAGTCTAATTGAAGAGAATCTTTACTTACCATCTGTAGTGTGCACATGAGAGCTGCCTATCTGATCCACCAACAGCATGAAGACAAAGCCAAGGACAAGGGACACACCAATGTAGGCGTGCAACCTGGAATGGTCATGGCCATGCTCATGTACTGCCGGGATTTTTGCCACCTTCTCAGACTCCATCACGTGCTGCATCTCACTTGCTGGGTGATGCTTCCCTGTGACAAGCAAGCAAACAGATCAGGAGATAGGACACTAAACATGACACAGTCACTTCTTTCTTCCTCTGCCAAAAGCCTTCCTCACACTTTCCTGGACAATACATAGAAGTCCTTGGTTAAGGTCTTTCTTAGATAATGTTCTTAGTAAAGCCTGGTTGGTTTCTCCTTGTATCTTCAGCACGGAAAAGCAAAGAAAGCATTAATATGCTATAAGCCAGGTTGCATTTTAAATACAAATTAATTTACAAAAATTGCTGTATAATTCCTTCTTTAACTGAAGTTGCCAGATTTGTCAATATTCAGAGATACTGTCAAGCAGTTACTGCATTATCTTCATTTAAGTGAGAAAACATAGGAGATAAAACAGGTTCCATCCACTAAAACAGTTAATAACATTTTTAAGAAGATGAACTGATACTGAGATATAAACAAGCTAGTATTGATATACTCCATTGACACAGACTACAACAATAGTTAAGTCAAGCACACTGACCAACAAATGTCAGTACCACCCCAGAAACCCAAAGTCAAAGCCCTGGGGATGAATGATGTGTGGTTTCCTTTCCCCACACAAGCTATTAAAGCTTGTCCGTGTTTTTTTCATTTTTAGAAGGTCTTTTGGACGGCAACTACTCCTCAGAAGCTTTAAAAACTTATACCAAGAACTTGACTTACTCCAGCAAGTCACTGTCTTGCTGGAATATTCACACATCCCATTGGATGAGACAAGCGTATGTTCATCCCACAGTACAAAACATCACAATACCATTACTACAGCCAAAGCACATCAGAATAAGCTTGGTAGCAAAGATTTCAAACATATCTTTGCTGAACAAGATTATCAATAAAATTAGACCACACAAGATTTTTGCCATCTATATTATGAAGTTGACTTTGCTTCAGATCATTTCACGTAATAAAACTGTGTAACTCAGGGCAATCTTTCTGACAGCAGTTATACAGTTTCAGCAGTTAAAACAAAGGACTGAAGTCAGCGACGGAATTTTATTTGCTGGTAGTACCCGAACCAAGGTTTCACTATACAGATACACAGGTTTATGATCAAAGAATAATCCAAGTCATGATATACTATTTGCTCTGAGCCGACGAGGTTGAAAATTAGAAGTTATTTATTCCATGGCCTGTGGGCAAATACACAAGTAACAGTAAATTACTTCTGTATCAACTGGAAACACTAAAATGCTTGCTAGCAGGCAACCAGTGAGAGTTAAGCTACACCTGAAAGAGGCTAAACAAAGATTTCTCTTTTTGTTTTTCCACTTATGTAAATATATCTCAATGTTTCCTTTAGTTGCACCTTTCTAGGTTTAATTATGTAAATAGGTGAACTTGAAAAAAAAAAAAGAGAAAGTTCTCATAGTCTTAAGTTTAATTTTGAATATCCTACTTTCCTAAGAAAAATAGTAGAAATAATTTTTGTATTTAAATCCATAATACGCATTAATTCTGCCCCTTCACAATATATATAAAAAAAAAATTTCAGCTATACTGTTGTTAGACAGAATACTGCGAGTTAGACGTTGAGTCTGAAGCCATTGACATAAATTCTTTTTTCCAGGGAAAATACTTCTGCTATTATTACTGCAGTACTGTGAACTGTCTCTTTTTGCCACGTACTAAACAAAGTTATAGCCCATACAGCTCGACACAGCAAGCTGTCGAGTCATACATGAACAGTATGCTCCATTTAGTGAAAAAGTACTAAAATCCACAAATGTTCACAGCAATTGTATTCCTTGCTAGCTGTGCCATTACAAGAGAGAATCAGCCTACTCAG
Source organism: Rhabdornis inornatus (assembly GCA_013397075.1). NCBI lineage: Eukaryota > Metazoa > Chordata > Aves > Passeriformes > Rhabdornithidae > Rhabdornis > Rhabdornis inornatus. The sequence continues at coordinate 4,899 of VWZS01006260.1, read as the reverse complement.
AACTAAAATTGAATGGAGAGCAAACCCACAACTACAGCTCATTAGAGACATCCAACATCAGAGTGCACAAATTATAGAACAGCATAAAAGCATAATCAAAGCTTCTTTCACTTCTTGATAAAGGATGATTTTATGTATTATCTTCTATTTATTCTAAATCTAAGCAGAAAAGCATAAATTTAGTGGAAGCTAAAACAGTGTACATTAAAGCATATTACTAAAATGAAATTTAAAAGTTTAGAAACACAAAACCCAGTACTACAGGAAAAGCAAAGGACTACAGTTACCTCTCAATCCCAGATCAGCAACAACTGTACACCAAATGCTTGCGAGGTTCTCTACAGCCTCAACTTTATAGTGCTTTCTCCTGCAACCAGTAAGCCATTGCCTTTGTTTACCTTCAAAGTTTTGATTCTGAGCATACTGGAAAAATCTCACACATACAATGGTCATCTAATAGCACAAGTCTCCAAGTAAAACCAAAATTTAGAGTGCACTCCAAAGAGAGGTGATGAGCCCTCACTATTTAAAACTGTGAAGCTCTTTCATCAATCTCATGTTAAAAAAACCCAAAAGAAGCCTCAGTATATCGTAACACAATATGATCTAAGTTATCTTGAACGAGGCCATCTGGGTTTGGCTCTTACCCTCCAAAATGTCTTCATAAAGTGCATGTACTCCTTCTGGCACAATGACAGCCAAGGCAGTTCCACACAGCAGCCCAGCACCCAGAACAGTCACCAACTTCAATCTCTCCTGCAAGTGAATACAAACCAAATATCATGTTTAAGAATGACAATGCTTTCTTTACTCTGCCTTATTAACATAGGTTGGGGAAGGGGGTTACTTGTTACATAAATATTGAGAATTTGCAATTAAACCTTAACAACAATACATAAACCTAATTTTTTATAGTAAAGAATAATAGTTTCAGCCATATTTTTGGAAAAATTTCTATAACAAAAATAAAAACCACACACAGTTTTTTCAGTACTTGCTACTATTAGAGTTATCTTCCTTCCTAGTTATATTCTAGTTTGGGGAAAAAGCTTAGAGAGATCTTCCTCCCAAACTAATTACATTCTGACTCACCAATAAATTCACCAATTCACTTCCTTGTGACTACACTGACAGGCTAAAGTCAAAGCCACGTACTAAAATCCAATTACATAAACATATAATAGGGTCTAAAACAGGACAGTTTGCAGAGGCCACTACTCATAATTTCTGTAAGAACCCCTATCATATAACATGTAGCAACCATGGGAGTTTAGATCCTCCTAACAACTGTGTAGCACATGTTTAGTGGCAGAACCATCATCTTCCCTGTTCAATGAGAAGTCTGAGTGCTACCAAAACACTAATGTTAACTACTAAGGACCAAGAGCTAGAGGTCAGCATTTGAGTAACAGGAAACCACTTGTTGCATACCATATTATGCCATCCATTCTCCTTCATGCCCTGTAACCACACAAATTGTTCAGTGTCACCACAATGGGCAACACTTGCACAGAAGAAGCAGGAGGCACTAGGGAGATGCACAAGCAGCTTCCTGAAAGCAAGCCAGATGTGACCATAAGGGAACAACTGCAGCATTACTGGAGAAAACTCCAACAGTAATATGCAAGAGATGAAAACAAGTGCAAAGTTCCCACAAACACGCACTGTATACTAGCATATATAATAATTATACTTGGTAAATTGTCACACAGTGGCAATCTACGTGCGAAAATAAATTTTCAACATCTGCTGTTCATAAAGTAATTCTGCAAAAATATAGTACCATGTAAGGAAAAAACCATTATTTTTATCTGCAACACTATAGTATTTTTTGCATACACACAAACACAGAGCAAAGTGTCAGAAGTAATACTGATTTATTATAACTGCAAATACATAGTACAGCTTGCCTTTACTTGGGCACCTGTGAATTTTAAAGGTCCATGAAAAGAATACACACTAACAAGTAATCATTTCAAGGTAAGTCTCCATCTCCTTTTCAGTATAAAATAGTTAGGTATGGTGAATACAGAAATTTAATAAGAACAGCCTACATAGATAGGCAAAAGGAATACAGCTTTATCCAAGAAATCAAACCACTTCTGTTAAATAAATTTGCATGTTAAAAAACAACAGCAACACGGTAAGAAGAGGTAAAACTCCACGGGAAAAATCTCAAATTAGCAAACTGTTCCACTGCACAATATTATTTAAAATCTCTATGGCATTGAAGCTCTTACTCGGACCTATTAAAAACTCACACCTGCTTTCAGGAGGAAGTGGCCCCAGTTTCTGCCTCTGTTATACCACCAAAACAGTTTAAGAGACGGCCTCAGAACTGGTAGAGTGCTGTTTCCAGCTCTAAATTAGATCAACAGAGTCCTGTAAATTAGGATTAAAGTGAAAGGGTAACTCTGTACACAGAACTAAGGCAAAGCTCTGTTCAGTTGGTACCTTTTACCATTCATATTTAATCATACCTGGCTTTCCGAGAGTTTCATACTTTCAAGAATATTCTAATCTAATTGAAACAATAGAACACAGCATGAGATTAGAACACAAATAATAAATTTCACGGCAAAAAATAATCTGAAGAAATGTGTTAACATTAATGAATAATTTTATTGTTCTCCAACATCTGGGGTATATTATGCACAGCATTCGCTTTTGTTTTCAACTCAATCATTACAAATGGCCAGCGGGAACAGGCATTTTTACTCACTTTGGCTATCTGCAAAACTTTTTGCAAATATCAAATGGACTGTCCAAACAGTCCTTTCAGTTTGAAGTTCTCTTTGTTGCAGAACCCTAAGCAATAATTTTCAACAAAACAATTACAACTTCTAATTAGACACTTCCAGGATTAGCTAGGATTTGTACATCATGTGCACAGATATTCTGCTCTCTTAAACCAGCACTGCATGCAAACCCTCAAAAAATATCTAAGATTTAAATCAAGTGTAAAACCAAGTCAAGAATTTCTGAGATCTTAAGATACCACAATAAACTTGACTGTACATTGCATACTGATGACAAAATACCACACACACAAAAGGCTAATTAAGTACATGGTTACTCGTTAGGCAGTTTGGGATCTACAACAGATCTGTATTCCTGCACCTGTTGGAAGCTTTGAAAGGTTTAGGAGACCACTGATTCAACTACACAAAGAAAACACAGAGACAGATCAAGAACCTTAATTTCAAACAACACTGAACCTAAGTTAAGAGTTAACAGGTGACTATGAAGCACATACATGATGAAATGTAAAATTAAATTTAAAAAGAGACAATATTAGCACACGAGGCAACGCTCTCAGCAAATTTACAAGAAAACCCTCTGCGGGCTTCAAGGCAGAAGTGAGTTTTGAAGAGCAAGACAGCGGAAGCAACAACACTGAAGACACATAAGGGAAGGTCCACCAAAGCATCAGATGAAGCACTGGCAAAACCAAACTGCTGATGTTCACGTGAAGATGCCCAAATACACTGTTAGGTTTCAATTAATTTAGCTGATTTGTACCTTTCCTAAAGTGAACGGCCTTTCCTTCCATGCTGCTCAGGGTCTGCTGCTCCCGAAGCCTCCTACTAATGATGGGACCAAAGGAGAGGCGCAAGCAGCCCTCTGACTTGATGGAAAACAAAGGCGCATTTCTCCTCCAGCACCTCGCTTCCTAAAAGCAGCACTACTTCCAAGAGAAATGGGAACCGCCCCATAAGAATGGTCTCACTACCTCAGAACAACTAAACTCTCGCTACACCATACCTCTATACAGTAATCATCATTTAGACAGAGAAAAACCCCTCAAGTATCAAGCAAGGTGTGAGCAAAACTTGAGTGAATCCAAGTTTTTCCGAGAATATTCTTGGAATTGTTTTTAAAATCCTTAATCTGAGTAGCCCACAGGCAAACAAAAGATAATCACTGACTCCAACAATTTCTTACACAAGCTTCTAAGAATAGCCATGCTTATTCATGTCCTTACACTATATACTGAGACTTCGCTTCACCTTTAGCAGAGACTCGACTCAAGTCTAACAAGTTTAAATGACCACTATGAAACAAGCATAATTCTACACAGCAGTTTTGAATGAAAATTAATACTGCCTTCATTTTAACATTTAATATTTTAATATTGCCCTCCCTTTTAAAGATAAAGCTTCATCCTTAAAAGTGTTGCCGTATTCCAAGGGGACGGCACCAGCTCCTACCGGGAGCTCTCTCTGGTTTCTCCATTAGCAACCAACGAGCAGTTTGGCGGAGTCGTCTTACCTCGGAAAAATTAACTGCTAAGGGTATAATTCCTGCCACATAGCAGGCGACCAGCATGGCCAGGGACAGCAGGCAGATGGAGGGGAAGTCATCCATTTCGCCGCTTTCTGTGCGGTCCCTTGAAGTGAAATCCAACAGCAACTTTTCCACCTCACCCACCGCACGCCTTAACCCGTGCAGACACCGAGTTCCCAGGAGAGGCTTTTAGCCATGTCTCTCTCGCTCGGCGGCAGCGGCCGGCTCGGCCCCCAGCCACGGGTGCGCGGCCAGGGGGCGGGAGTGGCTCGGCCACCGGCAGGCGGGCCCGGCCCTCACCTGAGGCGGGGGAACTTTCACCCGCACCGCGCTGCTCCCAGGGGAGGCGGGAGGGAGGGCTGGGGGACACGAGCACGCAGGCGGCTCCTCACGGCCCGGATTTTAACGACGGGGCCGAGGGGGCCGAGGGGACCGTGCGGGACCAGCGCTCCCACCCCGCACCCACGGCCGCTGCCCCGGCGGCCAAGTGGCACCTCAACGCTTCCCCTTCCGGGCCGGGCCGCGCCCCGCGCGCTGCCCGACTCCAAGATGGTGGGCGGGGCCTCGGCCCAAATGGGCCACGAGCGCCTCCCTCACCAAAGATGGCGGCGG
>VWZS01006257.1:0-12161 GCA_013397075.1 Rhabdornis inornatus | reverse complement strand
TTCAGGTAGTAGTTTCTGGTTGGTCAGTTAGTGTCACACTAAGGGACATGGGAATCTAGTTATTGGGTCAAAAATATAAATAATATAGGTGTTAATTCTCTATTGGACTGTTTAGCCTTAAAAGACCTTGTAGCAGTTGCCTCTGTAGCCATTTTTCCTCGCTTCTAGCAGGTAGCTGGAAGTGCTGTCATACTCTCTGTACTTTCTGATAAGATATAATAAACATCCAAGCCCAAACACGAGAAAAACAGTTTCAGTCATGTTTCTGTTAATCCTGGCTCTGAGGGAAATGGACGAGACTGAGAGAAATCACTAATTAAGTGGTGCAAAGCCCCCGCACTGCTGGGCTACAACTGTTGTCTGTGGGATGGATTCACGTTGCAGCAGTTCGCAGGGAGCTGTTGCCTGTGAGATGAACTCACATCAGAGAAGTTCACAGAGAACTGTCTCCCATGGGACAGACCCCACAGTAGAGCAGGGGAACAACTCCTCTCCCTGAGCAGCAGGAGAAGCCATGGGTGATGAACTGACCATAACCCCCATTCCCTGTCTCCTTGTGCCGCTGGGGAGCTGGGAAGGAGGGGTGGGGAAAATGTGTTTTTAAGGGTTAATTTTACTTCTCATTATCCTGCCCTGATTTTGTTAGTAATAAATTCACTTTGTATCTCTAAATTGAGACTGTTTTGCCCATGGTGGTATTTGATGAGCGATCTCTCCCAGTCCTTATCTCAACCCATGAACCCTTTGTTAAATTTTATCTCCTCTGTCCAACAGAGAGGAGCAAGTGAGCGGCTTTCGTGGGTGCCTGGCATCTGGCTAGCATTAACCCGCAACACATGCAGAAAAAAAATCACCTTAAATTTTAAAACTAAACAAAATGCTAGAAATTTTAGTTTAGACAATAGTGATTCACTGGCACAGAAACAGACTTACATAATTTAACAAGCTATTCTCAGTTTTAATATTGTTGATTTTGAAACTGTAAAGCCAACTTATATGAAAAAAAAACATCAGATTTCACCCAAAGAACATAAAACAGTGACAGCTGAATGGAGGGAAAGTGGAGAAGGAGATGATGATCTCTTCTCCTTGGTATCCTGTGACAGGATGTGTAGGAATAGTTCAAAGCTGCATCAGAAAAGGTTCCGACTAGATATTAGAAAACATTTCTTTACTGAGTGGGTGGTCAAACACTGGAACAGGCTTCCTAGAAACATGGTTGGTGCCCCAAGCCTGTCAGTGTTTGAGAGGTATTTGGACAATCCCCTTTATATTATGCTTTTGGTCAGCCCTGAAGTGGTCAGGTAGTTGAAGTAGACAGTCATTGTAGATCCCTTCCAACTAGAACAAAGAATTAAAAAAAAAAAAAAAGAAAAAAGCTAAATTACACATACTAAAGGAGTCTTGGACAAAAGTCATGGCTTTTCACATTCAGTTCCTGTTTTCCAACTCCTGTGCCCTCCTCGATCTCCCCATGCAGCACACCCTCCATAGGTGCTTAATCATGCCACAGAAGTGTGTGCTGAGCTGGCTGCTTCAAAAGCCCCTTTAATTCCCTGACAAATCCAAATTATGCATTACTTATGGTTTTACTTCATGTCTTTCTGCATTTGCTCAAGAACCTGCAGGGAGATCAGCTTAGAAGTACAAAATTACATTGCTTTTGTATTTTACATCTATATTGAATTTATTTTAAAAATCCATATTCCTTTCAAAGGAATAAATGTGAATATTCAGTAACTCAAATGTAATTTTTATGAGATATTGCACACATTTCATAGCAATCTACTTATAGAATCATGCATATATATTTCTGTTGTTAGACAAATATTTTAGTTCAAGAAATAAACTCTGAAAAGTGCATGTCTGCTTATGTAGCTATTTTAGTTCCATCAAAATAAAACTGAATAAAACAGTGAAAAGGAATTGGTTTTTCAGCCTTGTACAAAACCAGTTCTTCACTACACCTATTGAAATGCATCATTCTGTCTTGCCAGGGTTTTTAGTTTTCCCAAAATTAACAGACACCTACCTGTTGCTGAACCGGTACTTGCTGTACTACCTGTGTGGGCACTGCTGCCTGGCCAGCCACAGGTGCTTGTAAAGTCACAGTCGAACCTGTGTCTGACCCAGTCTCTGATGTCTGCATCGTGGTCTCTGAATAAAATTAAAATGTAAAATTAAAAGTTCAGCACAAACTTCTTTGCTTTTTGTCACTTATTCAGATCTTAAAAGACGCATATTCACCCAAAATCAAATCTGGAGATTAGCTAAAGATTGTTTCATGTACTATCACATGAGTACACAGAGATATTTATTTTTCATTTTTTAAAATTCTGCCTTGGCCTAAAATATTAGAAAATTCATATTATATATTATTACTTTGTCTAATCTAAGGTCTGCTTAGAGTTTGCAGCACATGGAGAAGAGAATAAGCTTTGGACTTCATGATTTTTTTCTAATGGTTTACAGTCTGCTTTGTAATAGCAAATACATTTATCAAGTCAGAAGCAAGGTGCACACAAACCTATTTAACCTATTTACTGCTTTAAAGTACTTTTAGAAAAACATCTGTTCACAGGCCTGATTAATCTCTAACTACACGTGTATACATTAGCTGCAACTATTATTAAATTTTGAGAGGAGACTCAAAACTGTTTACCATATTAAGACAACACACTTTAAGCTATCTATATGCACAAAAATAATTATAGAAGCTGCACATGTAAATGTTTACTTCTTAATTAAGCATACCTTCACAAAAAGACTTGCAATCATCAATGCAATAAAACTGAATGATGGAAATATTTCAAACTAAGTAATCACAATTCTAAAGAACAAAAAGAATAATTTATGTAGTAATCACAATACAAGTAAATTATAGTACTTTCAATATCGTCAGCTTTCAGGTAGAACTAACATACACTGAATAAAGTATACGGCAAGAACACAATGGGTAAAATATGCAATACCAGAAAGAAAATTCTCTTTTCATTTTCTTCCCTGAAAAAGTTCAAATCCTTATGTACTAAAATATTAAAAGTTTTCTCCTACCTTACTTGCCCTCAAGATATCTTATTTAATACTGCACATCAACAGAAACTTTTCTCACTTATTTATGTGACTTCAGGAACAACTCATTAAAATCAGAAATGAGTCAAAATCCTGCCATCAGCTTGTAAATGACTACACATTCTTCAAAGCTGTCCTTCCTGGTTTACTGATTTGCACTATAAATTTTTCATATTCAAATGCTGAGTTAAAGCTCTGACAGGTTATAGAATGAGGGGCTTCAACCTGAAAAGAAGACCCTGGAAAGCATTTTAAAGGTGAAAAAGTGACTCAAGTAAGCTTTTTTAGCAGATAGTGCTAATGTAATCACTGGAGTTATAAACAGGGATTTTACCCGTACATGATGTTGTGGCACTGACATTTTTAAGAGGAATATTGAAAATTTGGATACAGCACAAAAATGGTCCAACAGTGAAGGAAAATGCCTTACAAAGAAAACCTATTTAGATTATCATAAAGAAGACTGAGGATGACTTACTCTGTTGGGTTTGTGTGGCCAGGTTTTCCAAGTTGGGGGGGAGGGGGGCTACAGGGGTAGCTTCTGAGAGAAGCTGCTGGAAGCTTCCTCCATGTCTGACAGAGCCAAAGCCAGCCGGCTCCAAGAAGGACCTACCACTGGCCAAGGCTGAGACAATCAGTGATGGTAATAACATTTGTTATAATATATTTAAGAAGGAAAAAAAGGTATTGCATAGAAGTAATTGCAGTCAGAAAAGAGTGAGAATATGTGAGAGAAGCAACTCTTCAGGCACCAAGGACAGTGAAGAAGGAGGGGGAGGTGCTCCAGGTGCCAGAGCTGAGATTCCTCTGCAGCCTATGGTGAAGACCGTGGTGAAAGCAGCTGTGCCCCTGCAGCCCATGGAAGAGCCCCACATTGGAGCAGGTGGATGCCTGAGAGGAGGCTGTTACCCTGTGGGAAGCCCACGCTGGAGCAGGGTCCTGGCAGGGACCTGCGGATCCATGGAGAGAGGAGCCCATGCTGGACCAGGTTTGCCAATAGGACTTGTGACCCTGTGGGGGACCCACAGTGGAGCAGGCTGTGCCTGAAGGACTGCACCCTATGGAAAGGGATCCACACTGGGGCAGTACCTGAAGAACTGTAGCCTGTGAGAAGGACTCATGTTGGAGAAGTTCATGGAGGACTGTCTCCGATGAGAAGGACCCCACGCTGGAGCAGGGGAAGGACTCCAACTCCTCTCCCTGAGCAGCAGCAGGAACAACGTGTGATGAACTGACTGTAACCCCCATTCTCTGTCTCCCTGTACTGCTGGGGAGGGATAAGGTAGAGCCCAGGAAGAAGGTGTGGGAGGAAGGTGTTTTTAAGATTTGTTTTGCTTCCCATTATCCTGCTCTGATTCTGATTGGTAATAAATTCTGTTCATTTCCCCAAGTCAAGTCTGTTTTGCTTGTGATACTAATCAACAAGTGATCTCTCCCAGTCCTTAACTCATGAGCCTTTCATTGTATTTTCTCTCCCCTGTCTAGTTGAAGAAGGGAGTGATAGAGCAGCTTTGGTGGGTACCTGGCATCCAGCCAGGGTCAAACGACCACATTTATACATAACAGGAATTAGAGTAATCTTTAGTTTTGCACAGAATTACAGAATTGTTTAAGTTGGAAGGAACCTTTTGAGATCATCTAGTTCAACCCTCCTGCTCAAAACAGGGTCACCTAGAACAAGTTGCCATGTCCAGTTGGGTTCTTAATACCTCCCAGGATAGACACTCCACAACACCTTTGTAAAAACTTCTATAGTTCTTGACTAACCTCACAGTAAAAAAGTGTATTTGAGTACTGTGATGGAATTTCCGGCTTTTTTCCATTCGTGCCCATTGCCTCCTGTCCTGTCAATGAGCATCACTGAGAAGTCTTGCTCCCTCATCTTCACCCCCTCCCATCAGGTATTTATGCACAGTGATAAGGTCCTCCCTGAGTCTTCTCTTTCCAAGCTGAATAGTCTCAGATCTCTCAGCCTTTCCTCATATGGTATATGCTCCAGTACCTTAATCATCTTTGTAGTCCTTTGCTGCCCTTGCCCTTTCTTGTACTGGGGAGCCCAGAACTAAACATGTTGTCTCAGTAGCAGAGTAGAGAGGAAGGATCTACCTCAAATCCTAGCAAGGCTCTTTCTAATGCAGCCAGGGATACTGTTGGTCTCTTTCGACATTAGGGTGCATTTCTGGCTCATGTTCAGCTTCTTCTCCATCAGGACACACATTTTCTTCTCCCCAAAGCTACTTTCTAGCTAGTCATCCTGCAGCCTGTATTGGTGCTTGGGGTAAATCCTCCCCAGATGCAGGACTTTGCATTCCCACCTGTTGAATATCATGAGATACTTCTCTGCCAGTTCTTTAGAGTGTAAAGATCTCTCTGAATGGCATAAGAGACATCTGGTCTATCAGTGGCTCCTCCCAGTTTCATATCTGTTGCTGGGGTCGTTCAGCCTGGAAAAGAGAAGACTCCAGGGAGATCTTATAGTGGCCTTTTAAAACTTAGAGGGCTTCTAAGAAATATGGAGAGAGACTTTTTAACAGGGCCCGTAGTGACAGGAAAAGGGGAAATGGTTTTCAACTGATTTAGATGGGAAAGTGATTTAGATGATCTAGTGAAAGGTGCCCTTGTCCATGACAGCAAGTTTGCTGATGATACCAAACTGGGGGGAGCTGCTGAATCTCTCGATGGACAAGAGGCCTTGCAGAGGGATCTGGATAGACTGAAGCAATCATCAATGGCATGAAAATTAACAAGTCCAAATGCCAGATTCTGCATCTGTGACAGTAATGCCAGGCACGATTATAGATTGGGAGAGTAGTGGCTGGAGAGCAGCCTTGCAGAAAGGGATCTGGGGGTGCTGGTTGACAGGAAGCTCAATATGAGTCAGCAGTGAGCCCTGGCAACCAAGAAGACAAACCTCATCTTGGGGGGCATTAGGAACAACCTGATCGTAAAGGGATTCCCTGCTCGTGACAGTGGGGTTGGACCTTTAAAGGTCCCTTCCAACCCAAACCATATGATGATGATTCAGAGAGCTATGGCCTGTCTAACTACTGATGGTAGAACCCTCACTCACTCCTGTAGCTGACACCACAGGCCCCAGCGTGCCTACACTCCCCAGTCTGACTCCAGTAGCTGGGCACCAAATTTCACTCACACACACACAGGTCTCACCAGCAGCTGGCACCTGTTCCTTGCAGCAAGCATATTGTCCTAGTTTCAGCTAGGATAGAATTCATTTTCTTCTCAGTAGCTGGTACAGTGCCGTGTTTTGGATTCAGTATGAGAATAATGCTGATAACACACGGATGTTTTGGTTGTTGCTGAGCAGTGCTTACCCTGAGTTAAGGGCTTTTCAGTGTCTCATACTCTGCCAGGGAGGAGCTGCACAAGAAGCTGGGAGGAGCATACTCGAGACAGCTGACCTGAACTGCCCAAAGGGATATTCTGTACCACAGAACATCATGCTCAGTGAATAAACCTGGGGGAGTTAGCCAAAAGGGGCCAATTGCTGCTCGGTCAGTGGGTGGTGAGCATTTGTATTGCACATCACTTCTTTTTCTTGGGTTTTACCTTCCTCTCTCCCTCTCATTTTTATTACAACTATTAGCAGTAGTATTAGTATTACCATATTACCATCATTATTCTTATATTTTACTTTGTTTCGATTATTATACTATTCTTATCTCAACCCACAAGTTTAATTTTCTTTCCTGATTCTCCTTCCCATCACAATGGGGATGGGGGCAAAGGGAAGTGAGCGAGCAGCTGTGTGTGGTATTTAGTTGCAAATTGGGGTTAAGCCACAACACATACACAGAGGACAAAGAGTGAGATTAGGCAGGACAATAGTTAAGAAAACATTTAAAAAGAAAATATAAGAAAATAGGACAGGCTACAGTGATCAGGCACAGGGCTCGGCCAGACAAGCATACTGACTGGCTCCATTTTACCTGCGACTGGGAACTTTTATCCCCCTTTCTGTCTATCCCTCCTCTTTGTCTCTCCCTGCTTCCTCTTTCCCCTGTAATTCCCTTAATCAGTTTGTATAGTTCTATCAATTCCTGCATCCATCCCAGTTCGATGTCTGGGATCCCCCCTGGTTTAACATCTTATCAGTTGCAAAGTCCATGTTGATCTTCCTGAAAGTGGTGCCTGTAGTTTCTTTACAGTCCATTAATTAGTGTGACTGGAGAGGTTTGTTTCTTGTCATTGTCTCTCACTTCCATTGTATTGGAGAGCCAGGTGAACCCGTGTTGTGGTTTAGGAATGGTACTCCCCAATTTAGTGTGCCCACTGAGACTCTCCAAACCACACTGCTGCTCGTTCACTCCCCCTCCTTCCCCTGTGGCAGGCTGGAGAGGAGAATTGGAGGTACAAAAGGTAAAGATCACAGGTTGAGAGAAGAACAATTTACTGGAAATAGCAATGAGATAAGGAAATGAAAAGTAACAGCAAGAATATTATTAACAAAGGTTTGCAAAAAGAGGGAATGATTCATATGCAAAAAATGCTCACCATGGAGCCAGCAACAATAAACAACACCAATCATCTTTCCATCTTCCCCTCACCACATTTTCTCCACCAGAAGGAACTCCTTCTGCCTGGAAGAGAGTCCCTTCTCCCTGCCCCCAGCAATGAGGCGGTATTGAATAACTTTCATGTCCTAGCTGCACCCCACCCCAGCTACTGCAAAAAATTAACCCTGTTCTGGTTGGAACCCGAACAAGAAAACATGGAAACCCCCCGACAATAGACAATATCCAATCACTCTCTCTGCCAAACTATACCAACCCCAGAAAAGACTCCCTTCCTCCCACCCCTGGTAATGACATGAGGGGATATAGAATAACCTCCAGGTCCTAGCCATACCCCTCCTGGCCAGAACCAGGACAACCTGGAACCCTGTCAAATAGCTAGTCAAAGGTCTGTTGAACAGGAAGGCTGGAAGCTGGTCACTGTCCATACTCGAAGGAAGGCTCCTCTGCCTGAAAACTTGACAATGACAAGTAGGACTGGCACTTTTTACAACAGGTATGAAGCCCTGGAACCAGAAGGACAGTCAACTGATGAGATGGAGGAAGGTCCTTCTGGGATGGAGGGGCCACCTAGGGCAACACAATCTACCCCCTGCATCATGACCACCTCTGTTAAGAGGAGAAGAAAGGTACTTGTCATACATGACTGCCTTCTAAGGGGAACAGAGGGCCCGATACGCAGACCAGACACAACCCACAGGGAAGTCTGCTATCTCCCAGGGGCTCAGGTAAGGGACATTACTGGAAAACTCTCCAGTCTAATAAGGTCCTCTGATTATTATCTGTTATAGGTTCTTCAAGTCAGTAATGATGAGATAACAGAGAAGTCCAAGGACAATCAAAAGGTATTTCAGGGCCTAGGAACAACTGGTTGAAAGATTGGGAGCAAAGGTAGTCTTTTCCTTGATCCTTCCAGTAGCAAGGTATAATATAGAAAGGAACAGGCAGATCCATCAGATCAACACATGGCTCCCAGGCTGGTGTCATCGTAAAAACTTTGGATTTTATGGCCATGGAGTGATCTACTCAACACCTGATCTACTGACACCTGATGAGATGCACCTATTTCAGAGGGGAAAAATGGTTCTAGCACAGGAGCTAGTGGGGCTTTAAACTAGATTGGAAGGGAAAAAGGATGAAACCAGGCTTGCCAGTGATAGACAGTGGGACGGTGTACCAAAACATGATGAGGTGAGCACTAGTGGGACCCCTCAATCAGCCAATCGGCTCCATGAGGTGTCAGCTACGATAAACCACACCTGAAGTGTTTCTATACCAATGCATGTAGCATGAGGAACAAACAAGACAGGCTCAAAGCTTTGGCCCTGTGTTGATTTGTCACAGCCTGGTTTTTGGTAACGGGGGGGGCCACAGAAGTGGCTTCTGTGAGAAGCTGCTAGAAGCTTCCACCATGTCCAACAGAACCAATCTCTGATGGCTCTGAAGACAGACATGCTGCTGGTCCAATTACAGTGGTTGGTAATACCTCTGTAATGACATATTTAAGAAGAAAATCAAAACAGTGCATGCACGGGTTTTTTTCCAGGGGTGGCGAGGCACAGCCCCCGGCGATGGGCTGCTGTGGCCACTGCCATCCTGACGTGGCCTGTGGTGAGCCTTGCCTGCCTGGTTGCCCCTAGTCAGCCGCACCGTGGGCAGAAGGGCAGGGGTGGAGGGGGGCAGCTTCTCCTTCCCAGCACCCCGCATGAAGAGAGGTGTTAAATAGTACCAGCGCAGTGGCAGCCACCACTACCAGCCTGGTGGTGGCAGGGCCACATGGTCAGAAGCGAAAACATGACAAGCGACTCTCCAGTGCGAAACCTAGACAAAATCAACCTCTCGGCGCTGCAGGATGCTGTAGGAATCTTTGAATTAGTAGAACTTGTTGGCAATGGTACCTACAAGCAGCAGTTTTTCTTCTAGTCAGATAAGAGGAGAAAATGAAGACGTGAGGAAAAACATGACAACATCAAGGTCAGTGGAAAAAAAGAGAGGGAAGAAATGCTCCAAGTATCAGAGCCAAGATTCCTCTGCAAGCCGTAACGAAGACCATGGTGAAATAAACTATACCCCTATAATCCATGAAGTCCATGGGGGATGCAGGAATCCACTCACAGCCCGTGAGAGAAGTGCTCATGCCGGAGCAGGTAAATGCTAGAGAAAGCTGTGATCCAGTAGGAAACCCAAACAGAGAGATGGCCCCTGCTTCCAGGGATAAAGCAAGCCCTTGTTCCCAACCTAGAGCAGCCTATCCTTAAAAGATTGCACCCCGTGGACGAGTGACCCATGCCACAATAGTTTTGGAAAAACTGTTTGCCCGTGGGAGGGACCCCATGTCATACCAGAGAAAAGACTCCCCTCCTTGAGCGAACAAAAAGAAAATCTCGAGTGACAAACTAACCAAAATCCCCATGCTCTGTCTCCCTGCACTGTCGGTGAGAAAGAGAGAGGGGCTGGGAGGGAAAAAAAAAGTGTTTTAAAGGCTTATTTTACTTCTCATTATCCTCCTCTGATTCTGTTAATAATAAATTTACCTTATACCTTTAAATTTGAACCTGTTTTGCCCTTAAAGTGTTTTTCTCCCAGTCTTTAACTCATGAGCCCTTTGTTAACTTTTTTTCCCTCTCCCCTACCCAATTATAACAGAAGAGAATGAACAAATGTTTTGTAGGTGCCTAGCGTTTGGCCAATAACAAACCACAACAGCCCACACTCAGAGATTTGACATCATTGGCATAAGTGAAACCTGGTGTGATGAGTCCTGTGACTGGAGTGCCATGTTGGACAGTTACAGGCTCTTCAGGGGGGATAGGCAGGGCAGGCAAGGCAGGGGGAGAGGGTGGAGTTGTATGTATTGGAGGGGTTGGAACGTATGGAGCTTACAGATAGCAATGGTGCAGTTGAGAGCATCTGGGTAAGGATTAAGGGACAACTAAATAATGCAGATGTCATTGTGGGAGTCTAGTATAGATCTCCTAGCCAGGACAATGACACCAATGAATTATCCTTTGAGGAACTAAGTGAAACCTCTAAATCAACTGCCCTTGTCTTTATGGGGGAATTCAACATGCTTGATGTTAACTGGGAACACCACATAGCTGGTACAAACAAGTCCAGAAGATTCCTAAGAAACTTGGATGACAACTTTATGGAACAAGTACTAAGAGAGCTGACTAGGAAAGATGCCCTCCTTGATTTTTTGCTTGTCAACAGAGAGGGTCTTGTGAGAGAAGTGGAGATTGGCAGCTGTCTTGGCCACAGCAACCACAAATCAATCAAGTTTAAAATCTCTGTTGACAGAAGGAAGACTGCCAGCAAAACCTCAACTCAACATGATGAGAGCAGACTTCAGGCTGCTCATGGAATTAGTGAGTAAGGTTCCCATGGAAAATGCTTTTGGAAGGTGCTGGATCCAGTGCTGGTCACCTTTAAACACCACCTGTTAAGGGCACAGAAGCAGGCAATTCCCAAATGTTGGAAATCAAGCAGGAGAGGCAGAATGCTGGTTTGGCTGAGCAGGGAATTTCCTCTGGAGCTAAGGCCAAAAAGAAAGGTGTATTCCAAGTGGAAGCAAGGTCAGGTGACATGGGAAGAATAAAAGGGTGCTGCTTACCACTGTAGGGAGATTTGTGCAACCAAAGCTCAGTTGGAGTCGAAGCTGCCAGAACTGTGGGGGACAATAAAGTGGGTTCTTTAAAATCCATTTGTGGCAATAGGCAGTGCGGAAATTACATCGGCCCATTACAGGATGAGGATGGTCACCTCACAAACAGGGACATGGACAAGGCAGATATGTTTAATGCTTTCTTTGCCTCTGTCTTCAACACTGATGATAGACTAACAGGGTCCCAGTACCCTGAGCTGGAGGACCACGGCTGTGAGAATTATCAACTCCCAGTTGACCCTGAAGTTTTGAAGGACCTGCTGTTCCAGCTGGATCCTTATAAGTTTATGAGGCCTGATGGGATTAATACAAGAATCCTCAAAGATCAAGGCCTCGCTTGAGGATTTTTGAATGGTCTTGGGAATCTGGAGAGGTCCCAGTTGACTGAAAGCTGGCGAATGTTGTACCGATTTAAAAAAATAACAAGAAGGATGACCCTGGAAACAATGAGCCTGTTAAGTCTCACTTCAATGTCTGGTAAGGTTATGGAGATTATTCTGGGAGTTACTGAAAAATACTTGAAAGACAATGCAGTCATTGGTCACAGCCAGCATGGCTTCATGAGGGGAAAGTCCTGCTTGTCAAACCTCATTTCCTTTTATGGCAAGGTAACCCACCTAGTTGGTCAAGGGAAGCCACTTGATGTAATTTTTTGGACTTCAGCACAGCTTTTGATACTCTCATAGTATCCTTCTGGACAAAATGTCNATCCTTCTGGACAAAATGTCCAGCCCACAGCTGGATAAACACATCATGCGATGGATGAGCAACTGGCTCACGGGTCAGGTGCAAAGGGTTCTAGTGAATGGGGTGACATCAGACTAGCAAAGGTATGCGAAGAAAGTTTGCAGATAATACAAAATTGAGAGGTCTTGACTCCCTCAAAGGCAGAG
>VWZS01006256.1:22573-39228 GCA_013397075.1 Rhabdornis inornatus | reverse complement strand
GTGGGAACCCAGCGCCAGTTGGTAAGCGCACTGACCATCCACTTTGTTCATGAGTGCTTTTTCAGCATCCCAACAGGGAAATATGGGCCACCAGATGGCCAGATGGTGCTCGGGACATTTTAATCATTGGTGACTCTGTTAATAGACCAGACAATCTCCACGTTTTCCCTGAAATACAGATGGTAGGCCCTGAGGATGTGATCCGTGTCTCCATCTGCTGTATGGACCCACCACTTGAACTATACCAGGGAACTCCAATTGCACAAGTTTTCTTATTACCAAAAGACTATTCAGAACAGGTTCCAATTAACCTGACAATTATGTGGGTACAGATTGTGGGCTCCAACAAACCTATCATTGGATGTAATATCTTTTGCAAAGGGGAAAAGATCCTCCGCCCAGGGATGATGGACACCGAAGCAGATGTCACCATAATTACCCATTCCAAGTGGCCATCGAACTGCGAACTCCAACCTGTGGTGGGGATGATTTCAGGGATTGGAGGGGTCGCAGTCTCTATGCACAGTAAGTGTAACATCATAGTGGAAGGTCCCAAGGGTAAAATAGCCACCATCTGGCCATACGTTGTGAGGGCACCTAGCACTCTCTGGGGCAGGGACGTCTTATCTCAATGGGGAGCTTCCATTCACATCCCTAGCAGGGATTTTTAGTTGGGGCTACTGCCCAGCGCACAATACCTACCATTCCTCGGCTCACCTGGAAACAAGATCATCCAGTGTGGGTCGACCAATGGCCTCTTTCTAATAAGAGACTGTGCGCTTTGGAAGCTCTTGTGGAGAAGCAGCTTTCCAAGGGCCACATAGTTGAGACCACCCTTGGAACTCCCCTGTCTTCTGAAAAAACCTGGCAAGGACAGGTGGAGGCTTCTCCACGACCTCCGAAAGATCAATGAGGCCGTTGAAGACATGGGTCCCCTGCAACCCCGTTTGCTCTCTCCCTCGATGTTGCCCCGGGACCAGAAACTCCCCATCACAGACATTAAAGACTGCTTCTTCAACATCCCCCTCCATCCCCAAGATGCCCCGAGGTTTGCATTTTCTGTGCCTTCCCCAACAGGCAAGCCCCTTTAAAATGTTATCACTGGCTTGTCCTACCTCAGGGCATGGAAAACTCACCTACAATATGCCACTGGTACGTAGCCCAGATCTTGTCACCCATCGGGAGCCTGTTCCGTGAAGCAATCACATTATATGGATGACATTCTAATCTGTGCATCGGACTTAATTTATTTAAATACAACTTTAACTAAGACTGTCCAAGCCATCGAAACTGCAGGTTTTGAAATCTCCAAGGACAAAATTCAGTTCCACCAGCCCCTGAACTTACCTCAGCCTCTGCATCAGAGAGCGCACTGTCATTCCTCAGCAATTGGCCATCAAGGATGACCCGAAGACCCTGCGAGACCTTCACCAGTTCTGCGGGTCCATCAGCTGGGTATGTCTGCTCCTGCGGATCACAATGGAGGACCTCGCCCCTTTCTTCAACTTTCTCCGTGGCAGTGAGGACCTTCCCTCACCGCGCGCACTCACATCCGAAGCCCAAAAGTCCATCAAGAAAGTCCAAGAAGCCCTATCATCGCGACAAGTGCACCGTTACGAGCTGAGCCTGCCCTTCCAGATGGCGGTCTTGGGTAAGGCGCCTGTATTTCATGGGCTCATTTATCAATGGAACAATCAGCTAAGAGATCCTTTAATTATACTAGTATGGGTTTTCTTACACCATCAGCGCACAAAAATTATAACAATGCTACAGGAGCTGATGGCAGATCTAACAAAGAAAGCTAGAGCTCACCTCCGCTCTCTTGCAGGGTGTGAATTCACACGCATAATCTTAGCATTGTCAACAACTGGGGACTTGGAGCATTTGCTCCAGCCCAAGGAGCCTCCAGTTCACCTTGGATAGCTACCCAGGCCAAATTTCAATCCATTTACCAAGCCACAAGTTGTTTAAATCAATTTTCAATTTGGTCCCAAAATTTATT
The DNA here is from genome assembly GCA_013397075.1 of Rhabdornis inornatus. NCBI lineage: Eukaryota > Metazoa > Chordata > Aves > Passeriformes > Rhabdornithidae > Rhabdornis > Rhabdornis inornatus. The sequence goes on along the minus strand of VWZS01006256.1, from coordinate 37,226 downwards.
CAAAGCAAAACACCTCTCAAAGACCTGACCATTTCTACTGATGGCTCTGGGTCCTCCCAGAAGTCAGTAAGGATGTGGAAAGATCCTAAGACCTAGAAGTGGGAGTCTGATGTCCAGGTGGTCGAAGGGTGGCCACAAATTGCAGAACTAGCAGCCGTCGTCAGATCCTTTGAGAAATTTCAAGAACCCATCAATGTGGTCATTGATTCGGCTTATGTCGCTGGTGTAGCTATGAGGGCAGAACACTCTCTTTTAAAGGAGGTCTCCAACCCAAATTTATGTAAGCTGCTTTCTAAACTAATCTATCTCATCTCCCACAGAAAGCAACCTTACCATATCATGCATGTGAGATCACACACCGACCTCCCAGGAGCCATCACAGACGGAAACAGGAAAGCAGACGCGTTAGCCATGCCTGTCGAAGTCACCAATGTACCGAACATCTTTGCACAGGCAAAGATGTCCCACACCTTTTATCATCAGAACATCCCGGCTTTAATAAGAACATTTAAACTTACGAGAAAACAGGCCCAAGCCATTGTGGCCACTTGTCCGAATTGTCAGTCTTACCAATTGCCATCACTAGGATCTGGAGTCAACCCCAGAGAATTGAACAGATATGGCAGACTGACATAACCCACTTCCCTGCCTTTGGAAGATCTAAATATATTCTTGTATCGGTAGATACATTCTCGGGTACAGTGTTTGCCTCGGCCCATGCAGGAGAAGATGCTGCGCACACCATCAAGCATCTTCTCCTAGCATTTGCCACCCTGAGAGTCACCAAATAAAAACGATAATGGCCCTGCCTATACTTCCCAGAAACTAAGAGAATTTTTCAGCCAACGGGGAGTTAACCATACCACAGGCATCCCTCATAATCCCACAGGGCAATCAGCTGTGGAAAGGACCCATGGCACCATCAAGCAGGTCCTCGATCAACAGTGGGGAGGGACAGAGACCATGTCTCCAGTTGAGAGACTCTGTAAGGCCCTCTATGCGATGAATTTCCTAAATTGTTCCTTTTCAGAGCCAACTCCCCCTGTACTCCAGCACTTCTCAAATTTGGCCTGAGCCAAGCTCAATAAGAAGCCGCTGGTGTTGATTAAGGACCCAGAAACGCAACGAGTATCAGGGCCTTTCCCATTGATTACCTGGGGGAGGGGATATGCCCGTGTGTCAATACCATCTAGCCCAAAATGCCTCCCAGGGAAATGTATAAAGCCATACTTGGAGCCAACAAACACTGCCACCACCTCTGATAACAAAGTCTCTTCCAAGTCTAACAAAGCAAAACTACAGGACCAAAAGCAGGCAGCTTGGAGGTGAAGACATCGCAGAGCAACACACCAGCAGCAACCAAATCGCCCCACTACAAGATCCCAGGCAAAAGACACAAAACTAGACATGACTACGCAAATGTAGGCTAGGCACAACCTAGCCACAACTACCTCATCCCCCATGATCCCCAAATAAGCTCTAATCAACCTGCCCAGCCCTACTTACCTCTATACTTACCCTCCTGTTTCTCCTTCCCACCCAAGTCCCCTAATAACCTTCTCCAACCCTTACTTACCTCATTTCCAGTTTTAATTTTAACTGAAATTTATTTTAAGCTCAGTTTAAAATTTTCTGCCATAATGCTGGTTCCACCAGCCGTAGATCAAGCGTCCCCACTGCATAAAGCGATTCTGCTGGTAACATCTACCTCAAAGCTCCATCCCAATCCAACAATGAAGACCACCTACATTGTTGCCGTCGTTGCAACTGTGTGGAAAATTCATCAATGGCTTTAACAATTTTCTTGGACAGTTGGGACTCAAGGGATAGGGGCTTTCCTTAGTTAAAGGCATTCTTTGGATTTTTGTTATTGTTTTTGTTGTGTTGCTTATGTTTTCTTGTCTTATACATTGATTCAAAAAAGGCTGTCGGAGAAGCTTTGTTAATAAATGAAGAAAGGAGAGTTGTGGAGGCCGAAAGCCTCTCAGCAAAAGAGTTTGCTTCTCTCCCCTGGAGGGAATGCCCTTAGGCACTCCCTCCTCATAGTGGCTACTGAAAAGTTGCTCCCAACATGCCTCCCTGTTCCATGTAAATCAATTGTACCCTATTGGCCCTTCCCCCCTTGTACCACCCCTGTGTCCTCAGACGATTGGTTACATGCTCTACCCCGCCCCCTGGATTTGCTCTATCAACCCTGCTCCCTCAGACTCCTTGAGCCAGTTTGTCCCTGGACCCCTTCAAGGAAGAATAATAAAGCTTCGCCTTGGATCACCACATGCGGCTCCTGTCTCTTCCTCCTGTGCTGGCCGAAGCAGAGAGCTCACAAAAGAGCTGAAATCACTCTCTGCCCGGGAGCGAGCAAGGAGGACGTGCCTGTGCCTTGAGGACGTCCTCCCCAGGACACTTCTCTAGAAGGTCGCGGCACTCCACCACCGCCCCCGGCGCCTCTGCGACACTGCTGACCACTGAAGTGCTTTCTCTTCTTTAGCTCAATAAATGACAGACTGAATTTGTAAAACACCTTTCATGATAATCTTTATGGATCTAGTAAATAGAATGCAATCCAAGCAAATTATTAGCTCAAAACTGTCATGACTCCTATGTGAATTTGCAGTGGTCCAATTTCCCTACTCCATTTTCAGTCAGGTTCCTGTTCCTAGCCACTGTCTCCATTTCAGACTAATTAGGTGATTCAGTTTTCAGCGCTTTTTTTCCCCCCTTTATTATTGTATGTCCAATTGAATAAACTGTTATGCTTGACGCAGTCAGAAGTACCTTATGGGTCTTATTCCATATATATTGGTCAGACACCCATTATGTCCTATCTGCTAAGGATACATCATGAACCTAATCATAAATATATAAACCTTTTATTCAAACTATTTGCCTAAAAGTTTTTTCTTTTGGATGATGGGTACATATAGAAATACCACCCAGTAATTATTGTTGTTTTAAAACTGACTCTTCACAGGTATATATTTTATACTAATATTTCACTTAATTGTTTTCCTTAAAATCTGTGTTAGTGTCTGCATTACTTGCTTTACAAATCCAATAATCCTCTTCATTTTACCCATCTTCAGAGATGTTGTAAGTTAGCCAGGTCTTCCTTTCGTCCTCAAGCATAGCAAGCACATATCTTACTGGACTCCAGGCAATCAGTTTTTGTCTGGTGGTTGCTTCTTATGGTGTACTGCTGCAAGGAATGACTCTTCATCTCTGACAAATTCCATTATCACATAGAAGTATTTTAATCTCCTGTCATGGTTCTTCACCAGCATGACCTGGTTTGGTATAGCATGCATACAATATTCGTAAAATCTTCTACCACTGCGCCAGATGGATGTCTGTCAGCACATATTGTGAAAGACAAGCTAAAGTCACTCTCTTCCTTTCATACAGGCAAGGATTGGCTTAAATAGAGAGGTGGCTACAGACAAGATATTCTGTGTCTGGATACCTCAGTCTCTTGAAAAGCAGTGTCTGTGGAACAGTGAAATAGAGAAACTGGTTAGGAAGTATGATCTTCTCTGCTATTTTGGCAATGATGTTTAGCTTGCCCCAAAAAATTTTTCAGGGGAACTTTGCAAGACAAGAAATTCTTCCACCCACAATGCACAAGTTCTTGCTCCGTAAGATAACTTGGCACTCTATTAGAATTATAATCTACACAGACCACAGTTGTCTGAAGCATTCTTACAATGATTCTTCAGATGTGTTTCATTCCAAATTAAAAAAACAAATCACATTGCAAAATATTCTCATGGCTGTTCTAAGGCATAAAACATAACAGTATTGATTAAGCCACTAACCAGGTGCGAAAGGAATTTTCTGCAATTCATTGCTACATTGTCATTATACTAGGAATATATTAAAATGTAAGCAAGGAAATAAGGTACAGGTCTGGAAGTTCAGATTAAAATAAACACATCTTTTCTACATAAACAAATAAACAAATAAATGGAGTATCAGTTGAAATAATCTTATGAGTCCAACAGGTGCTTTCAAAATCACTAAAAAAATTAATGAAATATGAATTCAAATAAAATAATTTTCCCCTTAAAATTCTACATAACAATTTACATATCAGAAATTATTTTGTAGTTTGTAACTTTATGAACATTTTACTCCTGCCTTGGTTCAGAACTTCATTGCCCTGGAATTATTCTCCATTATTAATTAAGCTCATGGCATAAGTCAGAAATCAGGTTAGATAACTGAAAAGATAATAAGCCTAGGTAGTTACAGATTACAAATATTTTCTTTATGTACAGATTTTTTGGTTTGATGTACTGTCTCTCTAGTAGTCTCTAGTACTTAACCTATTGTCATATATCCATTATGGCTTAAATGTTTGTTATATATTTCCTTTAGTCCAATGCATGATCTCTTGAGAGTTAAATTTAGTAGATTAAAATTAACTCTCTTCCAACCTTTTCATATGGCAGCCTGCCTGTAAGATCAAAACACGTAAGTGTAGGTTATGTTTAATTTCTAATTCAGAGTGTTGTGGACAGATATTTGAAAGCTTAAAAGGACTCAGATTCATTTTTGTATGGCTTTTTTCCTAAGAAACATACTGTAGATCATACCATTGCTTCTTTACTGGTATATTGCCATGGTGATGGCATATATAATCTTATCATAACCTTCTGTTAATGGTCCAAACTTTTGTTGTGACCATGCAACCAAACAACCAATCTAATGAACCACTTCTATCTTTAACATCAGCTGATCTCAGCCAGATAACATGACAGGTAATTATTTTCACCGTTCTCTGCATTTCTTTAAACTATATCCAGCTCAAGGTGACTGACCCAAAATGAGTGATGTCTTCCACTGATGCACTATGCCCAGCTGTTTCTTCACTGTGTAGCTGTCTTTGTGCGTGGAACATAGTCAGGATTTTACAGAAACCATTTTACATTTGAGTGACCATCTTATCTTAATGTGTCCCTCACTGTCAATGTTCGTGGTTACATTTTTGCAGCTAATTTTTCATCAGAAAAGTAGATGATGTGTTCTTACTCAGTACATCCACATTTTTAGACACAGATTCAAAACTTGTTTGAGAAAACAGATTTGCATAAAAAGATTTCATAGACCTTTAAAGTTACTTTTATATATTAAGATAAGAATGGTAGGAGAAAGGGAACAGCATATTTTTTTCTTTACTTCCTCATATCAACATAATTAAAAAAAACTTTTTTCTTCAGTTTTAACCAAATTAATCCACTCAGAATGTTAGCTGCTTAATGAAACAAGAACATCTTTATGACAAGTGTGTTACTTTTGTAAACCAACCATGAATATGCTATAAACTCTAATGCATTTTAACTTGTTTTTTCTCTGGCTGCCTTCTTGTTTATATATTAAATATTTTTACTGTCTTGTTTTGATACTCCTTATTTCTCCTGGTGTAACTGCTCAAAGGATCCTCTGTCTGGGGTGTTGCAGCAGAGCAGATTCAGACAGTTCTGCTCAGAGAAGGAAGTGGACAGTTTTGGTTCCCATTTTGCACTTCTGAAACAGTTTAGGGAAGGAAGCACCTTTCCACCTTTTATTGTCCGTGGTTGCTGACATAATATCCTTCCCTGACTGCTCTGTGCATGCTTCCTGCCATTCTGCCAAGATTCTTCTGTGTTGCAAAGAAGGGATAGAGGATGTGCATGTGTGTGTATGTGTGTGCATATGTCTGTGTGTCAGTATTCAAAAAAGAGACAGGAATGGTCAAGTGACTTGCATTTTTCCTTTAGGTCTTTTCCTTTCTCGAGGTTCAGATCAATCTTCTGTCAGCTACCACTGCCTCTGTGAAATCATACAATGAACAGAAGACCACCAAAAATTAAGTTCCTCTTTTTTTAAGCAGTCTGGTTTGTTTTGGTTTTGATTGTTTTGGGTTTTTCTTAACTACTTGGCTTTGCAAAAAAAAAAAATGCAGAAAACTATAACAAAATAGAATTTAACCCTGTGTTTCTTTAAATGCAATTTGTTTTCACATGACTATATTATTAAGTTGGAAGTTTTCTTTTATGTGGACCTACTTCAACAAAGCTCTTTAAGATTCTCTTGGATAATTGGAGCCTGCAGTACTATTTGACTTTTGTAGTACATTCAACTTTTCTAGTCAATGTACTTTAGTGTTAGTGAAATAACAATTTACCAGTAATTTTAAATACTTACTACTGCAATCCTTGGTCCTGCAAGAACTTTCAAAAGGTATTCAGAGTTGTGGTGAAGTCCTAAGCAGCCACGGGGATTTGCTGGTCTCCAGAGTTCTTTTTGACATTCTGTTTGGCTTGGAAATTACCAGACTTTGAAGGTTAATAACGCTTGTATTAGATGACTTATTTATCTGAATTTCACTGATTGGGAATCAGTCCAGCTATCTTTTTTATGTTGGTACTAATGAAATATATAGAACTATGAGCTAACATATAGTAAGAATAGGACTTGAAGGACTATGTGTTGATAGGTGTGTGTGTGTCTGTGTGTGTGTCTGTGTGTGTGTGTCTGTGTGTCTGTGTAAAAGAGTAAGAGAGATATAGAGCAATACCACAGGCTTCCCAATTTGTTTTGTGTAGTAGTAAGAATAGCAGAAATTGGGTTTTTTTAAAAAGGAAATAAATTTGCTACAAAAATTGAAAAAGTTTTATTTGAGATTGGACTAATAAGCAAAATGCAAACTAGGATGCGGAGGCTGAAAGCCCCGCAGAAAAAGAGCCTGCCTCTCTCCCATGGAGGGAATGCCCTTATGCACTCTCTCTCCTCATAATGGTTACAATGAGGTTTCCCCTGGCATGCTTCCCTGTTTCATGTAAAATGTTTGCAAGCTATTGGTCCTTCCCCTTTTGTACCGCCCCTGCGCCCTCAGACAATTCGTTAGTTGTTCTACCCCGACCCCTGGCTCTCCTATATCAACCCCGCTCCCTCTACCCCTTTGAGCTATTTCATCCCTGGACCCTTCGAGAAGGAATAAACTCCGCCTGGGATGACCACAAGTGGCCCCCGTCCCTCCCTCCACCGCCGACCGAAGCGGGGCTCTCACAAAAGAGCTGATATCACTCTCCTCCCGAGAGCAGGAACGTGCCTGTTACCACCAGGACATCTTTCTAAAGACGCTTCTCTGGAAGGTCGCCGCACCAACGCGCGCCCCGTGCCCCCGGCTCCTTCCCGCCGGTGCCGCTCCGCCGCTCCGCCGCCGCGATAACAGGACACTTAGGAAGAAAGATCTTAAGTTTTTTTTAAATCCATGCAAGAAAACGTAACTCACTGCCGATTGAAGCGAATTTATGTTTCTTTGCAAATTATATGTTTCTCACTGATGACCTAATTTTACGTTTTACTGATGACCTAATTTTACGTTTTATACAAAATTCTGCTTATCAAGTCTTGCATGAATTACTTTAAGATAATTTTGTGTAGATCATAGGAATTTTAAGGTTCTGACTTTAAATTGTCAGTAAAAGCTGTTTTTTGAAGACTGGTCTCAAACCGCGGAACTGATAAGTGTGTGGGAGGGACTCAGCATACTACTCCTCCACTGTGATTTTTATCCTTCCTGACAGAGTTTTCTGAGTATTAAGTGATTTTTTTCTGAATTCACTCAGCATCAGCATATTGATCTGCAGAGCAGCTCATCTTCACTAAGCTGTCACAACTGCTCCAATCTGCCCACCCTGACCTTCCACGCTGCAGTGAATAGAAGTTTAGGCAGACTGAGTGCTGTAAAGCAACAGCACTACTAGCCTCAGCTGAACGAAAGGAAAGGAAGTTGTTCCATATGCATTTGCTGTGAATTAGAGTATGGGTTTTCTTCTACAGAGAAAGCCTGTTAGACTCTTTTGAGTTCTGTATGTGCATGGGAAACACCATTCTAATTTGTGCTCTGTGTTGGAGGTAAGACTATAGGAAAAACAGGAAAGAAACCCAATCCGAGGAAATGTAAAACTGTTTCTAAAAATAGACTGGGTTTATTTGTCAACACTGAAAATGAGATAAGACTGTCTCCTAGCTTTGTTTGGAAAAAAGCTTTTAAAAATACATTTACAAAATAAATTTATTTCATCGTTTTGGCCTTCTTTTAACCTTTTTTTTTTTGCTGTTGGAAATATGATCAATAACTTTTTAATCTTTTTAAACAGTGAGAAGCTATTGTTTTCAAATATAAAAAGCAGCAAAGAATTTTTGAAGTCTGTATTTTGTTATATTTACAATATTAATTGTTCTATGTTCTGTGCTCTGCATCATGGTAATGATATACAAATATGCCCAGAAAATAATATAAAAAGACATTCATATACAGAAACATAATAAGAACTCTACTTGAAGATTTGTTTTGCTGAACAGATTAATTACATCATAGTGGCTAGCTAGAAAACTCAGACTAACTGCCTATTCATTAATTTTTTTTTCTTAGGTTGATAAAACACTTGAGCAGCTTAAAGTTTAATGTACGCTAAGAAAATCAAAAGAGAATTGAAGTTCAGAATGAGTGAGATCTAGTTTTCCTACCGCAGTAGCTTTGAATCAGAGTCAAACACTGGATTAAATGACCAGGATATCAGTTTTGTCTTATGTAATATATTGTGAAAATTTATCAGGTTGGCTGAGATACCATAAGTATAGAACAAGTGCAGAAGTACCAGCCTCTGTTTTAAAACTACAATTTTTTTACTTCCAAGGCAGTATTTTTACTACACCAGGGAGCTAACATAAAAACTTCAAAAGAACACTTAAATTCATATTTTTCAGACTTCCTTTTCCTTTCCTGTGCTTCAAAAACCTTTGTGCTGTTCTATTAAAATATATATAAATATACAAATATTATAAACTAGGATTATAAAGGGGAAAAACTTGTGTATTTTACCTTATACTAGACTAAATAATTTTTGTATTTTTTTCTATTTTCATGAATTCTTTTATTGTTAAAAATACTTTGGATATGATAGAAATTGATTATGTGGTTTATAACATTTTGTGAAATATGTTTTCTGCATTGTCTATTTTCATATACTGTACATTTCTCTCCTTAGCTCTGTCACAGAGCTCTATTGTAAAGCTCATGCATTACGAAATGAGTGAAAATATTTTTAAAAACATTCTTAAGATTGTCATATGCCTCTATTATTCTGTTTTTATAACAAAACATGTTTGCAGGTTATAAATCCTTTGCAGAACATTTTAAAATTTACACTAAAATGAAATCAGGGGAAAATGCACCAGTATCTTCAGTAATAACTTTCACTAATTCATATTCTTAAAGAAGGTCAAGAACTTTGGATTTAAAGTAGCTGACAACTCATATATCAAGTAACCCTTTAATAAATATCTATCATATTTTCATAATGAGGGAAATTATCACCTCTGCTGTCAAAACACAAAATTGTTTTCCCTTCAGAAATAAATCAGCTGGCCTGCTTACCATACATAGATACAGAAGAGTTAATTAACTCTCTGATTTAGGTAATTTTTCATATTAGAGCTGTGAGTGATATTTAAAATTAGAGACAATTCCATTAAAATTTTCACAACATGTACTTCATTTCTTTTTCTCTATGTCTTGATATATTTGTTTGGTTTTTTCTCTCATAAAAATAAGCCTTTGAATGTTTTTTTTCTCTATGCATTACTTGTTTAATAGGTGCAGTAAATTTTCATTATAATTTTCTTGTACACTAAATTATTATGAGGATGCTTGGCCAGCTCCATATAATAACTTTTATCTGGTTATGAATTTCATAATAATGTTTGATTTCCTTTCTGTGTTTAGCAGGAACTGATGCAGGGGACTGTGAACTGAGTAGTGCAAGTGCTGAAGAAGGAGGTTTGTTTTGAGGAAACAGGAAAGAGGAATAAAAGAGAAGGGAAAAATACGTAATTTTAAGGACGAAGGAGAGGAAAAAAAACGGGGACTATGGGGAGAAAAAAGATTCAGATTACAAGGATTATGGATGAACGTAACAGACAGGTGAGTTGTAAAAATACCTGACTTGAGCATCATATTATATTTGTATGGTGACTTACTATTAAAAGTGATTAAAAAGTTGGTAAATTTGTGTACCTATGCATATACCAACATATATGTATACATGTACACAATGTATGTTAGACTGTCAAAGAAAAGATACTTTTGTAAACAACCTGAAACCTCAAGCACAGTGTTTCCAAGTTCAGTAACATGCCCAGTTAGGAAGTCATTACTTAATCCTACAAAGATTGCTGTGTGTATTCTACTCCACACTTGCTTTGACTTCAGTCTGGAATAGACATGGTTAAGCACACCTGTGAGTTGCTACAGGACACAGGCTTTTAGTACTATATTTGTGAACCATTATAATATGAATTCTTGTAATATGAGCTTTCATTTAAATTCAGACAGCTCAATTATTTGTGCTCCTTCACCTTTGCAGTGTCTTTATTTTTATCTCCTTCATGCAAAAAAGACACTGCTTCACAGAATTTTCCCATCTGGATTTTAAGAAGAATTAGAGTAGCCTAACACATTCTAAAATACACATACAATAATACTAGTATATTGTAGTTATAAAAGCAAGTGACCATCACTATTTAGCTAAGGCTAAATAGGTCCAACAGGACAGATTAACTAATTTTTAACTCCACTTTAAATACAATGTCTAGGGAGCTGTCACATATTATCAACACTATCTCTGCTAGTTAAAATGTGATAGTAAATTAGGGAATTTGCTTCCATGTTTTCACAAAAATAAAATTCAGTAACTGATATCTTCAAATAAAATTTGTGGAAATTGCTGCTGTTTATATTAGATGCAAATGAATGGATGTGGATGTTTTGTTGAAACTGAAGATCCACAATTGTGAGAATCTCTCCATATAATTATTTAATATTATGATTAATGTTCTTCATACACCTGGTTGCAATTTAGGAATAAAGTTCTGTAACTGATTTTTAAGACCTTGATACTGAGTTACTATTAATATAGTAGTACTACTAATTTGATCGAAAAATGTCTTCATATATTCAGAGATTTTTTTTAAGAAGCTGTTAGTCACGCAAGATTTTATAAAGCCATAAAAAACTGAGTCCAAGCATAACAACAAATTATAGTCCTTACATATGCTTTCCAAGGATTTGTAAATTTTGTAGTGTTAATAGTAACTTGTGATCTCTATGGCAGAAAATCACATGTACCAGCAAAACATTCCTTATGATGGATGTATTTTGTCTTTTTCCTAAAGGTTGTCTGTTCTTGCGAGACAAGCTAAAAAGCACTAATTCTAACATTACAGAAATATCATCATATTTACTTTAATTCTCTTATAGCTTGGAGTTGAAATTGGATTTGAAATATTGAATTGAATGTATTATAAATATTAAGTCAGTAGTTGTTCCCCATGCTACAGAGGTTTCTTTTTGAAGGTAACCTGAATTATTTTGTAAATGATGCCACAAAATTTTGCCATTCTTAACATTAGTTCATACAACAGCTTCAATCTCATTATTTGCTTGCTCAAATATAGCACTTACAGAGCTTTTAGCCCCACTTTTGAAAAAAAAATATCTTTGAAGTGGTCAAATACACTTTTAAAAATAACACAGTTAGTCTTCAAATCATTCACAGTAGAATTTCAAGAATTCCAGAACCAGCTTTCAGAACTAATAATTATGAATAAACATGTAACACTAGAATACTAACAACTGTAGTGTCAGTGAGGGAAGCATCTGTCTCACTAGCATTTCTCAGACTCAGAGAATCACAGAATGGTTTGGGTTGGAAGAAACCTAGTTCCAACTCTACTGCCATGAGCAGAGACTTCTAAAAGACCAGGTTGCTCAAAGCCTGACCTCAAACACTTCTTAGGAAAGGGACAGTTGCAGATTATCTGGTCTCTGGTCAACCTGTGCTTCACCACCCCCACAGTAAAGAATTTTTTCCTAATGTCTAATCTAAATCTACTCTCTGTCAGCTTGAATACATTCCCCCCTGTCCTGTCACTCCATGCCCTTGTAAAAAGTCCCTCTCCATCTTTCTTGTAGACTCTCTTCAGGTACTGGAAGGCTGTAGTTAAGCCCCAGCCTCCTCTTTTCCAGGCTCAACAAACCCAATTCAATATTTGCTAATGTAGCTTTACAGTAGTAATGCAGTTTGGCACTGTGAGGCTGCAGGTATATATTTACATTATTTTACTCTCCATATTGTAAAACTGTCTTGATTCTGCTTCTTATTTCTACTAATATATTAATGATAATTTTTAAAGTATTCCTGCTGACTTCATCTTGCATTTAGTCCCCTTATTTAAAGCTCAATAAAGCAAATGAAAAGATTTTCATAGTTTCATTGGACGGTGGGATTAGGATTTTTAATTGTAGTAATATATGTGTGATTAAATGCAGCTAGATTTTTAATAATTGCTGATTGTTGTTTTAACCATCTATATCAGATGTAGTCTTGCACAAACCTCACCGGTTCTTAAAATATCATGAGGTATTTCTGCTTTAGCATAGCAGCATCAGTTTGTTTCCTAACTTGCACACTTCCAGTAATCTTAAAATATTAATTCATTTATATTCCTATATTGTCTTCTTATTTGATTGTATAAATATGTACAAAAAAAGATTAAAAGGTTACACCAGAAAAAAATTATTAAAAGGTTTTGATTAGTGAAGCTAAGATACCGGCTCAAGCAGAGTTCCACAAAGTCTATCAGTAGCTCTGTTTACAGACGGAGATATTTTCTCTCTACCTCACCAAAAAACATTTGCAAGAACTGCAGGAAGTCGTTTGGGTAGAAACTGCCTTATTGTTACTTATATGCAAACACAGTGTGGTTTCACAATACAAGGCATGTTAGATATGATATACCTGGGTGGTGCGTCCTCAGCTGTTCTCAAGCACATATATCCTCTGCAGTACGGCACATGCTGGTAAAAATATTTGGAATGTATCAAATTAGTAGCTATAGCAGTAGTTTAATTATTCTGTCTCCTCTCCCAGTGCAAAGGTGAATCTATTTGGAAAGCAGAATATTTGCAAAAGGGTTCAAATTTTTACAAGGCCCGGGAAGCGAAATTCTTGTCCTTGCTTTTCCACTCACTTTTCCAGCCTCCTCTATGTCAGCCATTGAATGGTGTACTTGTTCTCCCTGTGAAACAGCTGTTTTCTTCCACACTACTATCTGCTTTAGTAGGAGACTCCCCTACTCTTCAAAGTGCTTGTATGAGTGGATTGGGAAGGACAAAAATAACACTGATCTCCCCTCAAGAGAATTTCTTCTGAGCAAGTCTAGTTGGTTGGATTTGTGTACTTTAGTGACCAAACTGGTAATAAATTCAAACTATCCAGAGTCATATTTCTGACTGCAGATATCACAGAAATGTGCAGTTTGAGGATACAGTCTTCACTTTTCCAAGAAGTATTTTAAGCTTTGACTTTTGGAGATAAATTAAAGGGAAACTACTGCAACTCAGTCATTAGAGGCCCAGTCCTTTTACCCTGGCCTGCTTAAGAGATCTCACATTGACTTTAGTGAGGGCAGAATTCAGAATTTTAACTGGGAGGAGCCATTAATTTAATGATGTTTCTTTTGGGCTGCAAGTTGGCTGTATTTTCTAGTCTTCATTGATATCTTGTGGTGACAAAGATGGCAAGAATGTTTGACTCTGTGAATGATCGTGCATTTTCTTTGGCTGCAAAAGTTTCAGAGAAGACAATCTGAAAATTGCCTTTCACTGTTTTTTGACACATGTAGAAGGAAGATGAATAACTGCCAGGCCTAGATTAAATGTTTATTTATTTTGTGCAGTTTGGTTGCCACCATAGTATTAAATGGAAATGAAAACTCCCAAGTGAATCCTGTTATAAGCAGCCAATGTGACCAAATATTTTCTTTTTATTCTAGTAATAATTCTTGGATAATATAGTCTTCATAAATGTGGAATGAATCCCTGGTAATAATTCAGGCTCAACAAGGTTGTGAGGTTGTGCTAGCCTTGTCAACAGACCATTCAAATAGACTATGACTGCTTAGATGATATTAGGTGCACCATCAGCACAATCAATAGCCAAAATGTTAGCAATGACATCTGATGGTAGAAGTTCCTGACTGATACAAGTTCTTTCTGCAAAAATTTCAACTGAGCAGATTGGAAAAGAATTCTGGTAACTCTTCTAGGTTGGTTTAAAAAAAGAAAAAGAGGGAGGTCACTTGAAAAAAATGTGTGAAATTTATTTTGCTGTGTTTTCTCAACTGAAAGAAATAATTCAGCTACCTTTGCTATGATCAACACATAAAGGAAAAATTATATTCTTCTGTCTCAGAAAAGTTATTGTATTGTTTCTGGTTTTTTAATAAGTGTGAAATATTTTATTAGTTTTAGTGATAGCCTTTTGTGGTCTGCTTTAGATGGGGACCATCTGAAACTTTCTGCAGCCATTGAGACAGTGCTATCTAAGCCTAAAATAAATAGGTGTAATTACATAAATGATATTGTCTTACTGTTATACAAGGTCTCTCACAAAATATCTCTTTAAATCCATGGTCTGTGAGCTAAATCCAGAGCTACATTGTCCCAGGAAAGAGGGAGTATTGACCCAATGATTTTCTGGTGTCAGATCTGGAACACTCTCTTGTATTTAATCCCCCCCTTTTTTTTTTTTTTTAAGTACTGTTA
>VWZS01006255.1:19493-39461 GCA_013397075.1 Rhabdornis inornatus | reverse complement strand
TAGGAACAAGTTCTTCTCAGAAAGATTGACTGGTCTTTGGAATGGGCTGGCTAGGGAGGTGAAGGAGCCACTTTCCTGAAGGTGTTAAAGAAAAGACTGGACATGGCACTCACTGACATGGTCTAGTTGACAAGGTGGTGTTAGGTAAATTTAGGTAATAGGTTTGACTTGATGACCTCAAACATCTTTTCCAAACAAGTTGCTTCTGTGATTCTGTCACTAGCCCAGCTGCTGGGGGGCAGAGTGGGATTGGATGACCTGCAGAGGAGAAATGCAAGACATCTTTTCCCAAATTCCTTTAGTCTCTAAAATTACACAAAGAGAAAATCCTGACATACCCTGCCACATTCTATTCTCAGTGTCTCCCTTTGCATTCAACATCCACTTGAGACAGAGAAATTATGAGAACAAGTAATACTGCCAGCGTTACAGTGCAGGAAAGAGACATACCTGTGAACAGGACAGCTCCCTTCACTAAAAAGGGATTTTTTGTTGAATTTCAAGTCTATCAACAACATTATGCCACCAAAATAGGTCACCATCCCTTAGTTGTGCATCTCTCTGTAGCTATTAATGAGCTGAGAACTGTGTGTACCTAGGACTTGTGCTACCTACCCCATTTGAAACATTTTGTGGCTTCAGTGTCTTTATTCCTGGTAACTGTAATGCTGATACAGAGGAAGCTTTTGCCCCTCCAGTCCCTTAAAACTGGCTTGGCTATTCATTATGCCAAGAAAAATGTACATTTTTTCACTTTAGATTTTAAAACTAAAGCTTGGTTCCTGTAGGTTCTGGCATTTATCTATCTTTTCAAACAACTCAGACTGCAGCAGGAAAGTTGCTTTTAGTGGTACTTATTTCTGTTCTTATGCCTTCTGATCATTCTCCACATATAGTACTTAGCTGAAATGACATTCCCTTAAAAAACGCTAAAATATTTACTGCTGAGGTTTGGATTAGTACGCTGGATTTTGATTCAAAAGTGAGATTGTAAAGAAAATAGATAAGTTGTCTGCAGCCCAAAAGACAAAAGCTGTAGAAAAGTGAAAATAAATGCATGTTGCAGAATATAACTGGGGCCAGAATCTGAGTATTTGTTTTTCACTACTGCTGTGATCACACTGTGATCTTTGGGTTTTTTTTTTTCCCCCACATATGGCCAGAAGATAACACATACTTTTTAAACATCCTTTCGTTACCAGATCCTTCAGACCATTCTTAGTTTTGTCTCTCATCCTTAACCTCCCAAAAGAAGGGCTATGGTATTGGCATTGGATTTGTAGTGCCAAAAAATTTTGAGGAGTCCATTCCAGTATACAAGGGCAGCTTTTGTTAATGACAAGCTTTTAGCTAAGGTTAAATAGCTAGGAAAATCATGACATCATTATCTTCCTCCTCAGTGGAGAGGCTGCCCAGAGAGGTCTCAACAGCTTGTCCACATCAAGGCTTTCATTTAACAATGGGCATTTAAACCAGTCCACCTCAATTTCAGCACATTATAGGAACATAAGAACTAGAATTTTGATTTTATCTCTATGATAAAGAGGAATTGAATGTATCAATTCAAATTAGGGGCCTTAATGGTACTTCAAAAAAGTGAGTCAGATCAGATTCAGGTCTATTTATCACAGTCCATCTTTCTGAAATCCTCCTGAGACCTGTCATGTAGCCTTTGCACCTGCTAGTTAGTGGTGCCAGCCCTAGAAAAAACCCAAAAACTAAATCAACCAAAAACCACCAAATTAAATTATGTATTTTTAGACCGTATACCATTTCTGGTCCTCTAACCTAACAAAAACTGGAAGGCTTCCGCACAGAAATCATCTCCTGGCCTTTCAGACTCTGCTTCAGGGTGGCAGAGTCACAAAGAAGAGACAAAAATAACTGTCTAGTTTTCTGGATACATGCTGGAAATTTGATGTGAATTTTGGATCAGTCTACATCACCTTCAAATTAGTACATCTGACTTCTTTTGTTATCTAGGGAATTCATTAGGCTTTTCACAGCCTGAGGCAGCCAACAAAGTGCCAAGACTTTGCCTTGAACACAGGTATATATTATGTGAAGATCCTGCACTGCATATGTGAAAGTGGTTTCTTCCGAGGATTATTAAGGTTGTTCCTTTTCTGTGGTCACACTTCCAGTGCTACAATCACAGGCACACAAGCACACTGTCATGTCCATTTCATGGGAAACATATCCCCATTGGTTCCTTGCTCAGGGTCACGGCAAGAAGGTATTATTCCCTCTAGTGCTTTTCCAAGACTAGTACTACAGACAGCAGATGCTTAAAAAGTCTTACTCAGAATTCCTGAGGAAGATGCAAATTCCACAGACTTCCTATTTATGTCACTAATAACATTATTTTATGCTTCAATGCTGTAAGGTGCAAACTGGAGAAGTGTTCTAAGTTGTATTACACTCCACATACAAGCCTCACTCAAGATGACATTACCATTAAACTGGTATCTCTGGTGTGCATCTAATTAGTAAATCATCTTTATATCTTGCACCTCTAATGTACGAAGGCCTTGTTCGGTAAGTAGCATTCCAAAAAGATACTATTCATTAAACCTAGTGGTCAGAAGTTCCTAAGATGAAATTCAATGCTGGTTTACAAAGCAATCTTAATGACTGACATTGTCTTCCATTGATTTTAGTGAAAAATGATTCTTAAACCTCTAGACTGCTTTGAAATTCCCTGTCAACATGTCTACATTTTAAGCTGCTGCATATACTCCGATTTTGAAACCCAGAAGAGAATATAACACAGAAGTGTTCAGAACTAAGAAGTCACCTACCCTTTTAAATAAAGATATTTGTGAAGATGTTGAATGCTTTAACTTTGAAAACTTCCAGTTATGTCTTAATCTAGTACTTAAGCAGGTTTTTGATCTTTCTCCAACTTTCTCTGGTTTATGTCTCCTGTACTGGAGAGTAACATGTGGAGCAAGGCTGTGGGTATCCTCAACTTCATGACAGATTCAAACCTCTCTCAAAAGATCTGAAGTGTTCTCATGTACTTAGGTTAGTTACTGCTAGGTGTGTCAGGAATGAAAACAAAAAAGCTCCCCAAGAGGCTGGAACTGGTTTACAAAGGGCACATGCTATGAGAAAGCCTACTGTACCTCTGTACTTTAAGTAATTTGTTCTGACACGGCCCGTCCGACTGTCCACTCCGGCTGGACACCCCGGCTAGCTCCGGGCGGGTCTGGGCCACGAGTGGCCCTTCCCAGATATCTCCGGGAGAATCCGAGTAAGGGTGTGTAGCCTCAGCTACTAGACGGCAGCCAGTCCGGTGGAGGATAAAGAGCCAAAGGGAGACCTTTCGGTAGATCCAGGGAAGGGTTTATTGGAGAGGATCGAGGTACAAGTCCGGGATCGGGGAGAGGAACCACCAAAAGGCAGGGAGAAAGGGTGCACAGCAACTTAAATATGGGTGCCGCCCACTGGGAGGGTACAATACAGGGACCAATAGCAGCAACCGGGGGGCGTATAATAACAACCAATCGGGCAGAACCGGGGCGGAGAGCATACAACAGAACCAATCGAGTACAGGGAACGGGACAAATGACACAGAACATTCAGGAAGAAGGGGAGGAGCCAGGGAAGATTGACACAGTCTTGGGAGGGGACTGGGGAGACTGACAGGGACCTTTCCAAAGAGTGGGCTGGGTGCAGGGCTGACGGACAGGGGTAAAGGCGGGAGGGGAACAAACCATTACTACTGAAAACCAGGGGGAACAACTGAGGGATAAACCATTACAAAACGCAGAACAACACAACTTTAACAATAAAACAACAAACCACAACATGTTCATCATGCATTAAAATATTAGTAATCATGTAGCAGCACCAACTGCACAAATGGAGAAAAAGGTAGCATGTCAGGTTGCTAATTGAACAATATAAGTTTTCTTGAATCATTCTTGTGCAGAACTAGAACTTTCCAGATTTCCCCTAGGAGGCTTGAATCAACTAGCGAAGTGAAAAAATCCCTCACTTGAGGCTTGCTTCTGCCACAGACCGCTCTTCACATCACATCTTTTAAAAGATGGTGGAGGAACTTTGCTTTCCTTATAAAGTCATAAAGAGACAAAGAGATACAACTAATTAAAAAAAAATGCATCTCTTTTTCATTATGTTTCCCAACATGATTGTCTAGTCTTTGCTCACAGAAAAGAAAAATAATCTCCCTTTTTCTACATTTTAATTTGATTTCTTTAGATGACCAATTTATTTCGTCTTTTAACTTCATGGGCATTACAACATTTGCAGATTGGGCACCCAACAAAAGCATGGAGAGGGTGGCTGCATGAGATCTTTTCAGACAAATTAATTTTATCCACATTTTAAACTGTTCCTGTAGTGAAAAAATATACTTTAAAAAACTGATAAGTATATTTTTAAAAATATATTTTTAAAGACTGATAAAATACTTCCAGTTGAGACTTGTCAAAAGATGAAGGTGTTTCTTGATTCTAGTGCCCAGGTGGTCACTGGAATCAAAAAAGATGATCATGGTGTGGTTTTATAGCTGTTTCAGTGACTTTCAAGTATACATAAAACTATGTATGTATGTCCACAGCAGATGTCAATTTTGTGTCTGGTGTGTGACGACGATGAAGTGACAAGAGCCCTGGACATGTCTGTTTCAAGCAACATCTTCAATATATATTTTACTGGACATGTTATTAATTGCCAAATCACAGTTCAACTATACTGATAGTACATACCTCCATGTTGAGATGAGAGTCCCACTTAAGGATGATGGCACTTTTCAGAAAACAGGGACCATATGGAAGAAGGGATGTTTAAAGCCATATTTTGAGTTTTCACATTTCAAATCTGTCTANTTGCAAAACATCTCTAACCTAAACAAATTAAATTAATTTATTTAGTAGCTCAATAAGCAGACATTCTGAAGATGTCATTACTGGTCAAGCCCTGACAACTTTCAAACCATCCTTCTATGAAAGTGTTTCTTTGCCTTGTGTTTCTTCGTCTTGTGTTTCTTCTTGTCTTCTCATCTTCTTGTTCTTCTAATGTGAACTCTGTAGTACTGGGACTGCTTGCTGTGTGGCTGCTGACGAGGGATGATTAGTTAAATTTCATAATACATAAAATCCTACAAATTATATGATGTATTTTTATTTTTGGTTGAAAAAATTATTTGAAGTGCTTCTTATTAGTATGTTCAAAACAATAAAGCTTTACCCGGGAGTTCACAATCACAGCTCGATAAGCAACTCTGGATTTGATTTCACTTTCAAAAAACACTGGTTTTAAACCACACTGCATTTGTTATCAGCCTAAGATTTTAGTCCTCTGCTGACTGATGGATAGTTAGTTCTGAATCCTAGCAGTATTGTGGAGAGGAGTTCCACAAATCAGCTCCCAAAAAATGCTTCTTTTTTAATAGCCATTTTTTCTTGTTTTTACTACACTTGTTATCCAGCTATTATTTGATTTTGTATTCTAGACTGCCTGTCTCATCTCACTATGAAAGTGTACCAGCTGTGAAATTTTGTAGTGAGAATCATTCCTGCAATTGATCTGAGCAGTTTTCCCAAAGAGCACAGAAAACCCACTGCTGCAGAAACAAAGGGTAGCTTAAAGTCTATTGGAATGAGGCAGAGAGGAAAAAAGATGCAAACCAAAAGGAACTTCCTTGATACTTTGAAGAGAAACAAAGAGTGCACTGAGAAAAATGAGTTACTAATGTAAAAATGTCAGGAAAAACACACGTTGCCTTTAGATTGGAGATCTTGTGTGTATTTTCAAGTTAAAATGATGATTCAGGGGAAGCAGTGCTAATATTTTAGTCTGTTGCTTTTGTGTTAAAAGTTCCACAGTGAGTATTAGCTTGTGTTTTGTTTGCCTTGAGTGAACTACAATTTTAGCTGCTACAATGCCAGAGAGTCAAATGCAGCATTGCTGCAAGTAGGAAACTGGAAAAACCTTTCAGCAGTGCCCACATTAGATAGGTCTGTATGTAAAAGCTGGTTCAAAAGTCCTTAAAAGGTGTTAAACCCAACAAAAATCTATTAAAAGTTAGTTTGTTTTGGAGATCAGCAGAAGCAGCTTAAACTTTTATATCAATATCCCTATTTGTATATGGAGTTCAATATACAACATAAGCAGTTCTTTTATCTGGTTCTGAAAAGCCTAACTCTGGGCAACTTAAGATCCATGGATACTGTGGTTATTGCAGTTTTAATGTTTAATTAAGTCTTGATATTTTGGCTCTGGATAAAGTACTGTATGATGGCAAATACTGGCTACTGATGTCTCTGTATCTTTTGCCCTCAAAGCAGGTTGCAGCTCTATTTCAGTGCCTTTGAACAGATCACTTTCAAATGGTAGCCCCACTGAAGTCACACAACCCTATCTCTGTGGGTCCTCTTCTGAATTATTTACCCCAGACAGCCTGGGTTTACTCAGCTACTGAGTCTATGTAGTAGAAGTTGCTACCATTTGTAGGTTTTTGAAATGTGGAAGGCTTTCTTGGATGTGGAGAGAGCTTAAGGAGTGAGGTTTTGCCTGCAGGAGATGGGATAGCCTTCTGCAAGGGGGCTGGGGTGCAGGAAGTCCAAGGTCTGTTCCTGTCTGTTTTGCTCCCTATGTTGTCCCCACACTGGGATGCTTTTCCCCACAACTCCAAACACTTGTAAAGGCCAGTGAGGTTTCCGACAATGTGCAGCCTGGCCAAGCTGCAATGGGAATGCTGATGGGAACCACAGGAGAGGCTGAAAGTACTCCTGAATTTCCACAAGTCTCTGTTTCCCATGGCTTATAACTCAACCAGAGGATATTTTAAGTCAAAGCAAAGCATGTTTGGCTTTTAGTGGTTAGCATTCCCCATTTCAGTACTTCAGCCTTATCTGCTGATGTTTCAGAGCTGCTAAAAAAAGACAGACACACTGAGAATAGAAAAAGCAAAATGTTTCTGCTGCCCTGATATAGAGTTGCTGCTTCTGTTGCAGTTGCAGAATGGGAATGAGCTGAGAGCAAATTTTAACTCATGGCTCTCAGCTTCACCAGCAGAACAGTTGTCTCCCAAAAGCAGCAGATCCCATGCCTTACCACTGAAGAATGTGTGTAAAGCAGTAGACCACCAATCTTGCCAGGGCACCACAGCTGTAATCAAAGTCTATGTAAAACTCAAAGGTATCTCAGTTTATCCAAAATCATTCAGTCCTTCCAGTAAGGACATGTACACAGGCAGAGTTAAATTTTTGCACTTCCCACCCTTTACCCTAAACCCTCATTTTTATGCTGCCTGTCAGGACAGGAGCTGGAAGGGCAGTAGGCTAAGGCAGGCAGGACAAATCTGGCTCTCTGAGCAGAGAAACTGTTGCTGTGATCTGTTCCCAGCAGCCTGACACTTGGAGGGGCTGTCATGCGCTTGTGCTGGAGTTAAAATGCCTTATAAGGCAAAGCCTGAACAAACTGTTAAGCAGTCTGAAGTGTTCCTCAGTGCTGAAAAACCTCCAGGGAATGCACAACATATCCCTGGCAAAGATTACAGCATATTTTACAGCAAGCTCATAGAGTAACAAAGCAGATATTGTATCTTTGAATTTCAGGCTCTGCAGGGTAGTCTCAGCAAGAAAATTTAGATTAGGTCACCTTCTTGGACTCATTTTACTGCAGTGAGGAAAGCTAAGTGTCATTCATTAAATCTGTCTTTAGGATTTCATGCAGTTACACATCAAGTCCTCTTCTGGAAATACACTCTCCACAGCAGAATACTTATTTGGAGGTCTCTCTGAGCTCATGGCTGGACAAATCAATCTATTTTATCAGTGGCAGTAGTAATATCAATGACAAAATGAGCAGACCTTGCACTGGAAATCCCCACAGTAAACCAATCCTGCATTGGCACCCTCCAGCTCACTTATGGCCAGTTAGGTGTGAGGAATTCCAACTCCTGCTCCTTTGCCACCATGGTTCAGGTGGAGCTGAGGCACAGCTGCCTTGCACCCTCTTCACTGACCGGCAGGAAAAACGCCTCATGCTTACAGGCAACAGGGCTGTGATTGGTGACACAGAGTCTATTCGGAGGCTTGTCACTACTGGTGTCCTTCAAGGGCCTGTTATTGTTTAACTTATACACCGATGACTTGGATGAAGGTGCAGAGACCTCCTCACCAATTTCACTAACAACACGAAGCTGGGAAGAGTGGCTGATACCCCAGCGGGCTGTGCAGCCCTTCAGAAGGACCTCAACAGGCTGGAGGGATGGGCAGAGAGGAACCTTCTGAAATTCAGCGAAGGCAGATGCAGGGTCCTGCACCTGGGGAGGAACAACCCCAGGCACCAGCACAGGCTGGGGGTGACCTGCTGGAAAGCAGCTCTGTGGAGAAGGAGCTGGGGGTCCTGGTGGACAACAAGGCCTCCATGAGCCAGCAGTGTGCCCTGGTGGCCAGGAAGGCCAGTGACATTCTGGGCTGCATTAAGGGGAGCAGTGCCAGCAGGTGACAGAAGGTGATCCTGCCCCTCTACTCAGCCCTGGTGAGACCTGAAGTGCTGTGATCTGTTCTGGGGTCCCAAGTAAAAGAAAGACACAGAGCTCCTGGGGCAAGTCCAGCAGGAGGCCACAAAGATAATCAGAGTTGTACAGTGGTTTGNGGCAGCCCCGGGAAGGCCCAGCAGAGGTCCAGAGGTATCAGAGCCAAGAACCCTGGGGACGGAGGCACGTGAGTGACCAAATAAAAAGGGTATTCTGTTTAGCATCTGGGTTAGGTGCTAGGAGGGTTTGTAGGTTATAATTTTGCAAATACTGCTAGGGTGTGGCCTTTTGTAGGCCTTTCGTAGGCCTCTCAATAAATACCCATTTTATTCCCCTCAACTCTGTGTGTTGCCTCTGTTCCAGTTCCTCTAGGCATCATCTGCCATGGACAGGGACACTTTCCACTACACTGCAGAATCACAGAACCACAGAATACATCGTGTTAGAAGAGACATTTAAAGGTCATTTAGTCCAACCCCCTGCAATGGCCAGGGACATCCCCAAACAGATCAGACTGCTCACAACCCTGTCCAGCCTGATTTTGAATGCTTCCAGGGGTGAAGCATCTACCACCACTCTGGGCAATCTGTACCAGTGTTTCAGCACCGTCATTGTGAAAAGTTTAATCTAAACCTACCCTCTTCCAGTTTAAAGCCTTGTCTTTTCACCACATACCATTGTGGAAAGTTTCTCCCCAGCTTTCTCGCAGGTTCCTTTCAGGTACTAAAAAGCCACAATATGGTCAAATAAGGACACCCCAGAGACTTCTTTTCTAGTTATTTTAAAAGAACAACCTTGAGTGAATAAGGGCACTAGAGCATCTGTCTTACGAGGAAAAGCTGAGGGAGATGAGCCTACTTAGCCTCAAGAGGTCAGGCAGATGGTTCAATCAATGTCTATAAGTATCTGGAAGGAGGGTGCCAAGAGAATGGATCCAGGCTCTTCTCGGTGGTGCCAAGTAATAGGACAAAAGGGAGAAATTGAAGCACAGGAAGTTCCACCTGAACATGAAGAAAAATTTCTTTACTGTCCAGCTGACTGCACAATGGAAAAAGATGCCCAGAGATTGTGGAATCTCCCTCACTGGAGATACTCAAGAAGGGTCTGAATGCAGTCTTGTGCCGTGTGCTCTAAAATGACCCTGTTTGAGCAGAGGTTAGACCTGCCTTTGCTTTGATCCCTTTAATCCCTTCCGACCTGAACCATTTTGTGATTCTGTGATACTTTGTGGTGCTCACTCACAAAGCAGTCAACCGCACCAGAAAGTGGCCCATGTTTTTCCCCCATAAGCCAGATCAAACTGCTGCGACTGTAACAACTGGTGCTCACTCACAGGCAGTTTCTCTCATCTCTTCTCTATTGATGCTGTTTGCATTCTCTTACTCAAGTCTTTTTAGTGTTCAAGCCCTTTCCTTGTTATTTTCTGATGTTTTAAAATAAATCCTTTCCAACTCCTTTTTCTATTTCTACTCAGCTACCTGTTTACATTATGCAGGTGCTGACCTAAAATTTACATGGGCATCCAGAGGAAAAAGCATCCTTATTCGCTTCTCCAAAATCAATGTGGTTGTTCAAAGCACTGTAAACAATTATAAAAGCAACAGAAAGTTGTGATTGCCAGTATGAAATGACTTTCAGAAACCAAAAGGTGAAGATCACAGGTTGAGATAAGAAGAATTTACTGGAAACAGCAATGAGATAAGGAAACCATAGCAGCAACAATATTAATAAACGAACAGTGTAAGACAAAGAAACCATTTACATGTAAAGCCTGTAACAGATACTGAAAGGCTCTTCCTCACTCTTCCTTTCCTCTTGACCAGAAAAGGACACCCTTCTGCTCAGAAAAGAGAGAGTTCGTTTTCCCCCCTGTCCCTGGTTAGGTGGTATTGAATAACATTAGGGTCTGGCCATGCCCCCTTCCCAACTACTGTAAAAAAATGCACCCCTTCCTTGCTGAAACTAGGACATACATATCCATGTGAGAAGGACTTGCCAATGCCTTTGCCATTTGCAGTTGGTACTTTGTTCACGGATGCCAAAAATAGGATTAGAGGTATGTTGAACATGTCTATAATTCACCTCTGTCATAAGACAAATTCAAACACATTGCAGCTTACTCAGTTGCAGTGATGCACACATTGTCATGGATGCAAAAGATGTACTCATACCTCTTCGTTACATCATACCAGCCATCTTCATCAGATTTATCCTACCTAAGTTTTGGCAGGGCACTGGCAAGACACAAGTACACCTGTAAGTCAGTCCCCAAAGGTAATATGGAAATCAACAGCTAGATAAATAACTGTTATTGAATGAAGAACTGATAGGAAGTTAGTCATCTGTAGATGATGATTGACAGTAACTGAAGAGGGTTATGAAGTGCCATTTGTCCTGTAACTGTAATAAACCCAAAACATTGTAAATATCCAAACTTCAGCAAGTTAGTTTTGACCATTAACTCACCATTCTGTGCATTGCTTTCTAAAAGTGGACATCAAATTGACCTGGAAGGCACTTCCATTAAGACAGAGCATTAAATGAATATTTCATAAAATCACATTTGAAATCCATCAGCATAAGAGCATTCCCATTGAGAACACATAATCTCTAGGAAATGCCTTCTCTCTAAACTACTGAATACCAGCAGCTGGTGACCAGAAAGAGCCAAACTGAAGTATAGTTATTTTAAAAGACTGGTGGTAAAGACAAGTAAATAGGAAAAAAAAAAAAATAGGGAAAAGCAGTGTAGGCAAATACCATGCAGAAAAAAATGCATTCAAATCAGAACCAAGTTTGGGGATATTAAATCAGTGCTAAGCAAAGAGTCAGAAGAATAAAAGTAGAAAAATGAACACAACGATTTCACTAGTTGAATTAGATATAACACATAGACCAACACCTATTATTAAGGTTGGTTGAGGCCGGAGACTTGAAGTATGACTCAGTTTGATGTGCAACATATATGACTGCTTTGCCTCTAGCTGTAAAAGCCCAGAAGCTAAGGGGCTAACATATATGTCTCAAACACTGATAGCTGGATAGCTTGAAGCTAAACAAAGGACTGATAGTAAGAACATGCTGTAAGAAAGAACAGAATATGTCAAGAGAAGGGGACCAGACAGAGGTAGGGCAGTATTTTTCTGGGTCAAACACCCTTGTTCTGGCTTCTGGAGATGAGCGTAACACAGCACAGCACAGACACAGGAATGAGGTCAAGAAGCAGGCACAGGCTGTCAACTAAAGGTCAACCCAATACAGGTGGGATAAAGATCACTAAAGACTCTTGAAACCCTCTGACCTGTTTTCACAAAGGTATAGAAGAACAAACTGTGCATGAAAAATAACTTGTGTTTAAAGTGAGAAACTGAGAAACTTAGCTCCACGGTAGGGAAAGTTATGTATAAAATGTACCTCCAAGAAGTCTAGATGATGCCTCCATGACCCTAAAACACCTCATCAGCTGTGTCAATGCTGGAGCCATGACTGGTACTGATGATCAACCCTTCCTTCCTTCCTTCCTTCCTTCCTTCCTTCCTTCCTTCCTTCCTTCCNCCACACCTCTGTCTCTCCTCTCTTTTAATCTCTCTCCTCTTTCACTCTACTTCTTCAAAATCCATCACCACATGTTTATACTGAAACATGAGGGACTCACTTACTAACTTATACCAATTTCCATGCCCAGTGTATAATTTCCTAATGAAATTATGCAAATTTTGTGGACCCTCTGACTTCTGTTTCTTCTTTTTGACCATGAGCATCTTTGTGTTAACCTGCCTTTCAGAGTGGAAGGCACCACTAGCTGATGGCATTGCAAAGCTTTTACCAGTCTTCTGAAGCAGTCCTCTTGTGGTGTAAAATAAATATTGGGTTGTCATAAACTGCTGACACTGGAAACTTTTTTATGTCCTCCTTTATATTTTGTCTACGCACCTCATATTTTTGTTAATCTTCAGTATTATTTTCTACATTAGTAATGAGAAGAAAACTCTAATTATTTCCAGATCTTGTAGAAATAGATGGCATTCTCTGAAATCAGAAAGTAATACAGGGATGCTGGGGTTTGACTTTGCTTAATCCCCTGAAGTTTACAAATAAAGAGTGCCAAGGAGGTAAGCTAGACAGTTGAGTGTTGCACATGCAACTCAGAACAGCTCTTAGATAATGCTACCCTCAACTGGTGTCAAGACAGTGTATTCAGGAATGATCCAGAACTCCAAATACCAACACCTACATTTACATTTACGTTCTTTGAAAAAAATGCCTATGCAGGCAAGTATAACTTTGTACTTTCTGATGCCTACTTTTGTACAAAGATCTGATGGCTTTTTCCTACAAATACCTGTGAAGGCAAGAGGAACAGAACTTGTAGAATTTAGTATTTTATATTTACACTGTTAAGCAATGAAATTCAGCAATGAGAAAAGCATTTTTACAATGTGCCTCTGTGAAAACTCTACCAACTGAAAACTCTAATGTTAAAAAGATATCAAAAAAAGCTTTGGTGTCTCACTAGAAACTTTTTGTTAAGCCTACTTAGGTCCTACAAAAACTGAAAATAAGGTTGACAGTATTCTGCTCTCTTGAGCTGCTCTTGATGAGCAGCTTGAAGCCTGTGCCTATTTAAACAGGATTTGCACTGGTCTGGTCTGTGAAAATGAGTTGAACACTCATTACCAAGGTTACCCTGGGTCAGACACTATGGATGGATGTGTATCTGGTGAGGGAAACTTTGATTTTTGCACCTGAGATTAAATTCTGTAGAGCTACAAAACTATTTTATTTTCTGTGATAAACCTCTGAATGTATGCTATCTTCTTTGGTCAGCAAGAGCAGAGGAACCTGACTGCAAGCAAAATGTTAGTGAAAATATAATTACTGAGCTGACTAACTACAATACTATTAGGGGGAGAAGCTGCATGGAGGGATGAATTGCTGCTTGTCTGCTTTATGATTCATTCATCTTATTATGCCAATTGAAACAATTTGCTGCAGTGTCTTTTGTACACAACCACGAAACAAGAGGCTCTCAGAGCTTCAGTAGTTCTCTCATTTTTGTGTGGCTTGGTACCATTTGAATCAACCTGCATGTAGTTAGACTGCAAATTTTCCTCCTTCACACATAGAGCCACTTTTCTGAAGAAAAGCAGGCAAATCCTTATTAGGTCAAATTTGCCCAGTCTCTGTAAACCAGCCTGTGATACTGGAAGCCATATAGGAAACAGGCACACGTGCTTTTGATATCAAGGGAATCAGTGAAGTTGTACTGACTTAATGTGGCAAAGATCCCAGAAGAGATGAATGTTTATGACTATGAACCTCTGCATGTGGCTGGTAGGAACCCGAAGGTTTGAATTAGTTCCCTCCTATTGTCTCCCAAAGCAGTGATCCAGCCCTGAGTATGCCAGTGAGCCTCTCATCAGTAAACATTACAGAAAGCCCTAGGCACGTGCATCCTTGTAACTGGCTTTTCCTGTCATGACTAGATCTTTCCATGTGTCCTTGTTCTTGACAGATAGGAGTAGATCTCTTAAGTGCTCGTTGGCTGACACTGACATCTCAATAGACAGATAAAAAATAGATTTCCTACTCCTGTTTTCCTCCTCCCATCCACAATTGTCACTTATTTCCTCAGCTAAGCCAATTATAGTGCCTCAGAAGTGTCCCCACGAAGAAAGGGAAGCAGACAGACAGACACCAATTGAATTTCCTACAGGCAGTATACAAAGGTTGTTTTGTTCCCGCAACAGAGACATTACTCCCTTGTGCCACTGATGACTCAACTGAAGACTGAGCCAAATGAGACAAAAATTATGCAGTATTCCTAAAAATCCAGCAGGGATTGCAGATATAGCCTGAAAGTATTTATTTCATTATCAAACTGCAACTTAACCTGTACTGTTTCAGAAAGGTGTGAAGGGAGAGAAAAATAAGAAAAGAGGAGGAGAGAGCAATGGAGAGGAGGGGAAACTAGCACCAGGGAAGGAAGGGAAGAGAAAGTGATCTCTAAACTCCACTGCCTTTGTACATAGAGTTGGTGCCATCCATTGCCTTGTAAAAGAAACAGATGTCACTATCTGGACTTCAGTAGTAGCCTGGCCATAGGTAAAGATTTCCATTGTGCCCAACAGGCACTGCACAAATGCTGAATACAGTGCAGCCTAAGGATGTCCTCTGCAGGAGCCAAAGACTCCTCTGCAGAAAGGACAAGCATGTCTATTCCAGTTTAAATCCATCTAATTTTGTCAATAATGTGATGTATTGCAGGGCCTCTGCAATACAAACTGCACTGTTGGTTAACCATCCAATTCGGCTCCCAGGCTGCAATTTCCACAGATGTTCTGGTGCTGTCCATGGCAGCTAATACAAAGCTGCTGGGTGCTTGGTCCCGCTTTCCAGCTACAGCTCAGGTAACACTTCAGTAATGGAAGGAGTGAAGAGCACCAGAATGTACTCAGCAACCTACCAAGGGCAGCATTCAAACTGTCAGTAAGTTTGATGTGAACTGTAATGAATAAAACATGTTGTCAGCAGAGGATCAGTCCTAAAGCATTGTCAGAAAGCCTGCATCAGAACTGTTTCGTTAGTATACTTGTTTACTTATATATTTAATATACTTGATTAATATTCATCAAACCTACAATGGTGAAATTTGCAGAGTGAGTGCGTGCTTGCAAACTGTGTTAGCAGAATTTGCACCAGTATAATTGCATGAAGTAAGAACAGTTGAAGTACTCAAGGGCTTTTGGAGCAGCAGATTTGCAGAGCAACTGTATCTATTACGGGTACAGCACTGCTGCAATATTTTCTGTTGCAAGACTACCCAGCCCTAATTTCTTTAAAGTGTGTACTTTATTCCATTTTCATAGTAGCTTCAACATTTTCAAAAGCTAAGTCATGTCTATCCAGCTCTGTCATTGCCTGAATATTGTTTCATAGGGCAGGAGGAAGGAATGTAAGAAGAAGGGGAAAGGGAAGTTACCATTTAACCTCAGTCTTCAAAGAATAAATCAGAAAACCTTCATGTTTCTAAAGTACTTCAGACTGAAGGATTTAATTTGCATGTAAAATTGTATAAATTATATTTTGAATGCAGATGTTGAAAACATACGAAACTTGTGTACGTGTGTCCATATGATCTAAAGTGAGGGGTGTGGTGTGAAAAATACATTGCTTTGCCTCTCAGCACATTCATATGTATTTAATCCCAAAGATATAGGATCAAGCTTTTACTCTCTCTTTTTATAAGCTTAAACTGTGTGCCCAGCGTTCAGTTATGTCAGGCTCCCTGTTGCTTGATATCAACATCTCATCTCAAGCTTTTTCATTGAAAAATAGCCTTCACAAGAAAAGCCAATCCCACAGCTCAACAGTGTAATTGCATCAGGTGATTGTCATGGGCATTTATTTTACCCAATGACTCAATTTCCTTCCAGCCTTTGACAAGACAAAGGTGAAATATGTTTTTGAAATCCAGTGAGAAGATATTATGAATTTATGTTAATATTTAGAAAATTCATCTCATGTTCTCCCTGGGCACAGCATCCAGCAGTTTCAGAAATGTGTCAAACAACAAATGGAAGTCTAAAACTTTCCTAGTTTTTAAAGTAAAACTTTGTCGCAAAAATATTCTATGGTCAGGACTGATTAAAAGCAATTGGAGATAATATGAATATAAATAGCTGCAGTAAAAAGCAAACAAAAATCTGTTCAGCTCCTAGAAACAGTTAATACTCTTTTGGTGGCTAGCCAAGTCACTGAAACATTAGCAGTACTAATTCAGCTCAAGGAAGGTACTTTTAGCAGTCTACAGGTTTTTTCCCATAATGTTTTTTTCTGGCTCATGTCATGTAATGTACTATTATGTATCTCTCCACCTTCTAGGTCAATCCAATAAAACCTCTGTACTGATGAGTCATCTGTTTAATGATAGAACATTAGTATTCCTATAGAGGACTGTAGATCACTGCATCTACTGAGACCAGGTGTTCCATCCTCAGATAAGCAGAACTTGTTTGTACACCTCTTTCTCAGATGTAAACATGACTTTGCAAGTAACCTGGTAAAGGTTTATTGATTTCTCCGGGTACATTTTGCTGTTTTGTATTATCTCTTATTGCTTTCACTAGCTGAGTTTTTTAAAAATTAATTCACCACCATTCACTGGGGAGTTCCAGAGTAGGAACACCATCACTATTGCCTGCTGATGTTATGGTGGAGAATAACTATTTGGTTTGCTGATACTTGTCCTTTTGGAGTTGTTGGTGCATGGAGTCTTCAGCCATACTTGTAAAAAAGCACAAGATTCTTCCCCATCATTTAAAGGAAGATATATGCTTTAAATGGTGACATTTGATGGTACATTCTAGCCATCTGATACCTAAAATTTCTCTTCCAGTTTAAAAGACTAAGACTCCTTTTCCTGGCACCAAGGGTTTCTCTCATCTGGCATGGCAGAGGGTGTTAGACTCCTGCTACAACATATGGGTACATCGTTTCACTTCTGAGCAAGATTTAGCAAAAGTGCTTCTTTGCAGTGGATATTTTGCCCTCCCATCCACAGTCCTTTTCCATTCAATCATCTTCATCAAAACATCAAAAGAAAATTCAGTTACATAATTTCTTGTTGAACACAACAGCTCCTTAGCTAGGGGTAACTAAGATTAAGTGTTAGAGTTTTAACATTCCCTTTAAATATCTCAGCATATGTAAGTAAGTAAGCAATGATCCCATTAGCCAAGTCCTTATGCTCATTTCCTACTTTCTATCAGCATCTGATGCAAAATTGGGTAATCTGATGCATTTCAGGGCTACTTATTTGTGGTGTACCCTCAAGATTTTTTTTTGCTACAATACCTCATGAATGATTTTCCTTCCGTAAGTAAGTATTAAAGAAATTCTTAGGAAAACTTACATACCATGATGTCTAAAAATGCAATTCTATAAAAAAGACAAGAAAGGTGTGAATTACTAGAGACATATATTCATTTGTTTTTCCTGAATTCAAGCACTTCCTATCTTCTGAGAAGTAAGATATTTTTGACATCTTTGCATCTATTACTGCATCATCACTACACTGACATTGGAATACTGATGTTGAATGCATAGTAGAGGGATTTTTGTTCAGACTGCATTTGCTAATGTCTGTATGCTTAATTGGTCTAGCTCATCAATCTCTCTGAAACAGTTGTTAGTGCAACACATACTTTGTAATGATGGAAGGAAGCATTGTTTACTACAAATAGTCTGGCTTTTTTCTTCTTCTTCTTTTCTTTCAAATAGAACAGTATTTTAGGTTATACAGAATCGAAACAAGTAACTTGAGGCAGACAGAATATTTTTAAGTAATGATCTGTGGTGTCTTAGGTTAGCCACACAAAATCTATTGTCTTCACTGTAGACTCTTTAGCTCAGTATACCGGTGTTTATTTCCAACAAATATGTTTTTCTTCTTCCATGAAATAAATGCTTGCATTATGAAATCAAGGCAGTAAATTTTAACTGTAAATTAGTCAATTTGCAAGAACACTTTGTGTTCTTTACACTTCAAACACATGTTTATGGCAATAATTATTATTATGGATGGAATCCAATTATTTAAAAGGTGAAATCCTGTTTCCTTGACCAATTTTTAGTAAAGTAAGACTCACTTCCATCTGCAGCTTTGCATATAAGAGTCACAAGGCACAATACCTAACAAATAATTAAATATTATGTGTCCTGTAGCTGCAACATTAAAAGCAGTACAACTATTACTTTCCTCTCCTATTCTTTATTCCACACAGTGCTCTTGTTGTACAAAAACATTTTGTTGATGGAGGAAAAGACAGTCAGATCATATAGACAAGCTTACAGGGTTCATCCCCAAGGGAGTCACACAATGCAAGAGCAACCATAGTGTGCCAGACGGAAGAACTGTTGCCTAGTGGGCCATAACAGATCGTGAAGGAGGAAGGTAAGCTTTAAAAGAGCAATCATATGTATTGTGCTTCCTCCCAGTTTCCAGTCATTTGAGGCTCAGAGATTTCTGGAACTGGATATAATCCTCCTTAGACTTTGTTGCCCTGGGCTTGTACACTCACCCTTTGAACCTCAGTAGTCCTTTAGCATCCACAGCATCCTTCAGATAAAAGTGACTCTTCAAATCATTCGTGCTTCACATGAATGCTTTACCATGCTTCCCCCAGTTGACCTCTTTCCAGGCTAACAAATCTCAGCCTACAAACAACCTTTACAAGAAAGGATGATTCATCCGTGTGGTCATCTTTCTTTCCCTTCTCCTAATCTTCTCCAATTAATGGTAATATTTGTCTAATTCATTATTACAGGTTATCTACATACATCTTTTTTAAAAGTGCCGTGGGATCTTTGCATTTCAGTTTGAGCAGCTTCTTCAAAATGCTGTTTTCCTAGCGCACTATAGCTAGAGTATATAAGCAAATTAATTCAGGCTCTGCAGCAGCAAAGCTTTCCTTTTGCTTTATGCTTACCTAACAAGGGGTAAGTAATCCCATTAGAGACAGGTGGATGTCAAGCCCAGGAGGGTGTGTTTGGTGAAGGGCAGCATTCATTCTTCAGCCTGGCTCTGTGATGCAGTTCTTACAGAGGACGTGGAGCTACTCCACTACCCTAAAGGACACTGCCTGGAAGTAATACACCCTGTGCCCCTGCTCCCCCACTCTGCCTTGTCTGTGCTCCTTTCCTATGCTCTATATGAAATTAGACTGCTGTACTCACACTGAGACTCCCATGAACAGACTGTCCCTGTGTGCTGAAAGATGAGTCGACAAGGCAAATGTCCAGTCTGGATGGGCAATGAGGTTTTGAAGGAGCTTAGAAATAAAAAGAGGATGTATCATCTTTGGAAGGAGGGTCAGATCTCTCAAGAAGTATTTGAGGTAGTTGCTACAGCATGTAGAAAAAATTAGAGAGGCCAAAGCTCACTTTGAACTTAATTTGGCAGCTTTTGTGAAGGATAATAAAAAATGGTTTTACAAATATATTAATGGCAAAAGGAATGGTAAAACCCATCTTTGTTCTCTATTGGATGCAGGAGGGAACTTAGTAACTGCGGATAAGGAGAAGGCAGAAGTGCTTAATGGCTTCTTTACCTCAGTCTTTAGTGGGAAGATGGCTCGTCCTCAGGACAACTGCCCTCCTGGGTTGGTGGATGGTGTCAGGGAGCAGAATGGTCCTCCTGTTATCCAGGAGGAGGCAGTCAGAGAACTGCTGAGCTGCTTGGATGGTCATAAATCTATGGGACCAGATGAGATCCAGCCCAGGGTGATGAGGGAACTGGCAGATGAGCTTACAAAGCCTCTCTCCATCACTTACCAACAGTCTTGGATCTCTGGGGAGGTTCCAAATAACAAAAACCCACAAAAAGGGTGGGAAGGAGGATCCTGGTAATTATAGGCCAGTTAGCCTGACCTCAGTACCCAGTAAGGTAATGG
>VWZS01006255.1:0-13394 GCA_013397075.1 Rhabdornis inornatus | reverse complement strand
GAGATGGGATTATTCATGATGTTTAATGTTCAGGGATAGATTTCACCAGGATCATACAGGGGGGAACATGCTCCCTGAATGCAAAGCCCTCGTTGGACAAGCCTCTTCTATCAGGACTGCAGGTATTGAACTCCTGCCGGTGCTGCCAGCTCCAGATCCCCAGCCCTGTACCAGGTGGAGGAGAGTTCAAACAGGGCCAGGCAAAAACTTCATGTGGTTTGGAAGCTTTCCAGTGGCTTTTCTCAGTTACATGAGTAAGAATTGTTAAATATATGCAGTCAGCACCACGTGGAGCAATTCTGCTGAAAAATGCAATATCCTTTCCCTTGATTTAGGCAGGGGATTAATTAAAAACACATATGCATTTACCCTTCTGCCAGAACTCAAGTTGATCTGACTAGATTGGCAATAGATTTTAACCAATTCCCAAGGCATCAGTCTGAATTAGCACAGCATATTGAGAGGGACGAGGTTAGTTCTTTCTTCGGCCAGGATGTCTTCAGGTAAAGACCTTCACCTTTGAACAAAAGCAAAGTTTACCAGATTATGTGGGTGCAGGAGGATAATGTAGCAGGAAATGCAGGCTTCTGTACCGGAGTGGGAGCTGTAAATGTCAGCGCAATATACTAAGAAAGCATTCAGCCTTAGGAAACTCAAGTTACATTATGATGCTGAGTGAAGACTGGCTGTCTAGTATAAATCCTTGATATTTATTCTGTAACTGTTTTCTTTAAACATGTAGTGAGGCAGGTCCTTGCTTTGCCAACAAGTGAGCATTTGCTCCATTCTCAAATCCTCTGAATGACAGGAAATGTCAAAATTGCTGAATAATCACTTCTCAGCCTTTCGAAATGAATAGCCTCATAGCTCACTATCAGATCAGTAATTTTTTATTTTTCTTAAGAGTCGAAAGCACTGAGTGGCTATAAAGAAGGTCTGTTACTAAGCTATTCTATTTTGAAAGATACTCAAGTGTTCTCTGATGTAAGTATAAAGTCATATAACCATGTCTTTCTAAGTACTAGGATACAGAAGAAGTGGTTTCAATGTTATAGAATAGGCCTGTAAAGAACAAGTTAATGACCTCTATATAATTTAATATTTCTTGTTGTTTTTTCATTAAAAAAAAATTCACATGGAGATATTCTCTAAACATCTAGTTCCTATAGTATTTTTGAATTACACATTTATTTGTTTTATAAGGCAGCTTGTGGAAAATTGCTAACATGGAGAAGGAAGCATGAGTTTCTAGTAAAGAATAAGGAAACATGAATTCTGTTCCTGGCTCTGCTCTAATTTTCCAAATGACCCTGAGCTATATTCTTAACAATTGTGCACTTTTAGTCGAACACACTAGAATGTCTTTTTCCCTCATGCTGTCTTTGCTTGTCTCACTTAGTAGCAAGCTGCTTGAAGCATGCCAATTCTCACCACACACTATAAAGGTCCTACGACAACAGATATCTGATTTTAATGATTAACAGATTCATTCAATGAATAACATCCAAAGTAAAGATGGAAGCATCACACAGGGAAAGAAACCAGCAAGCAATGCAGGAAAATGTTATAAAGGGAACTAAAATTTCAATCTTTTGGGCTTTGTGGGTGGAGGGGAAGGTAAACTGAGCTGTGATGTGAAGGCTGAGGGTGGAATAAGTCTGTTGAAATGCATGCAAGACATAAAACACTAGAATCACAATACAAGAAGAGCCCATCTTATTTTTTTCCCTTTTCTTCTTGTATTTATTTCACTGGAACATGCCCCTGGGAATGCACTCCCCTCCTCCTACTACTAAACACAAGGACGTTAAAAAAAATGAAATTAAATGCAGGCAGCTTCTCATAAACTTGAAGTTTGCTAGGCTTATGAAGTTGCAAGAGCAGCCCATGCAAGTGTTTCTCCTGGTTTCCAACTATTGTAGGTTTAGGCACAAAATCACTAACATTTTCATAGGGAATAATGCTAGCCTGTAAAATTTGTTGGGAAATCACTCAGCGGTAATGTTCATTTCATTACTTTATAATCAAATTCCTTCCTAAGAGCAAATTTAGTACAATTTTTCTTTAATCACCACCCCTTCCTTCCCCCTGCCTCTGCACATAACTGCTGCTACGAAAAATCAGAGACCAAAAAAAAAATCTTCTGAGATAGCTTATACTTAAAGTCTACAGACAAGTCTAGAAAGCTTTGCTCCCAAAATGGAAAATATTTCTCTAAGTTAAATAATTTCAAGACTCTCTTTCTGTCAGTTTCATCTGCTTTTCTGTTCTGGAGTGTTCAGTCTAAGTTACCACATGAGTGTTGCACTGGTGGGTTCATTTCACCTAGTGGTACCCTTCTCACCTGCTACATTTCCTCTAACACCTCACAGCCCAAGGGCATTGTCATTCCCAAAGCCTTAGCAGTGAAAAGCATCTGTCTGATACTATTCGTATACAAATGCAATACTAGATCTAGTGTGACACTATATGTACATATAGTCTGATGGTAAATACTATTACTACCACTACTACTGAGAACAAATTAGATATTAAAAATGGCTTGAAAAATTCTTCAGCCTTTACCATATATGGTTTCGCAGTGCATCTAAGCCTCAAATGCTTCCTTCTGGCTTGAACACATCTATATGCCACCTCCTTATAAATCAGACCAACAAAAATAAACAGGGCACAGCTTTCACTTGCTGCAGGAGCGGTGCGAAGAGGAAAGGGGTGAAAGGTGAAGAATTGCAACAAAGCACAACTCCTTCCACTTTCTGCTATGAAGTGCCAGAGAACTGTCTTCACTTTTCCCTCTCCTTCCTTTGTCCCAAATCACACTTGTCTCCCCTGCCTCACAGATACTGGCTTCTGGAAAAGAAGACACTTCCCTCCTCTGGAGGAAAATTCATTGGCTTAATTTAATATTTGCTTCATTCTCAAGATATTACCATGATACCATTTTAATGAAAAAATAACACACCAGCAATGTTTTTTTACCTGGGCATTATAAGTTAGCTATTTCTGGATAGGCAATGATCTCAAGAAAAAAATAAATAGGAGTGCTGCTGTCATTTCAATTATTTTTCACAGAAAATTTTCAGTGTGTGGTCAGAAATACCCACTGTTTTTCACTAATGCATATGGTGACTCTGCTTGCCTAAGTGCTAAAACTGATGACAGCATGTTGCTGTGGCCAAACACCATGGGCTGTGAGGCAATGAAAGAACTGAATAGCTTTCCTTATGTATGACGAACTGCAAAACTGTCACGTGTAGCAATGTCACCTCAGCTCTGAAAAGCCTGGAATATTCTTTTATTCCACAATGATTGCCTGCCTTCATAAAGCAGTGGTTATTGCCATGTTGCATCCAAATGAAAACTTTTTTGTTGTCTAATTAAGCCAGAATAAACGTACTAAAGTACTAAATGAAATGCAAGTATCCATCCTATGTTCACCTTGTCCCAGCCCTTGATTCTGCAATGAAGCTGGGAATATTTTATGAAGGTTAAACAAAATACTTAGAGCAAAGTCTGCTTTTTATAAACCCTGTCTGTGTCTAACCTTTACCTCTCAATAACATAAAGAAAAATATACAGTACTGAATATCTGGCAGCAACTCCCAGCCACCGTGAGACAGTTACTCTGCTGCTAAATCACGTTAGCTGGAAGTTTGCAACAGTGAGATATTCTGGAATGTTTTGCTTCTGTTTCCACACAACAATGTTTGGTATGAGACTTTTGCTTAAATTTCCCTTTGTGCAAACCTTTCCCCATTATTTATGATGGCTATCCATTTCTACAATTATGCTTTTAAAAGATGTTGGTGAACAACCTTTCTGTACTTGCTGTTGTTTCTTAATGGAAAGTTTCTGAAATTGTTCCAAAGTCCTCTTTGGTTTGCCTGTCAGTGAAAGCCTCAACCTGTCTTTGCTCCCTACTCCATTTTGTTTTGTTAAATTTAGTTCTGTTTCTTGATTAGGTGCAAGTGACTGAACAAGTTTTTCCTGGACGATGTGTACTCACAAACATGTGCTGGTTGCAAGTTGAAACAAGGTACTGGATGTTTATTATCCCCTTTGTGGGCAAAAAATTAATAAATCAATGAAATGGGCGAAAACAATTCCAAAGGCAATATATACTGTGAAATCCTTCTCCAAGGCCTGATACGGTAATGAACAAATATATATTTTTAAAAGATGTATGAACTCTGTGACTACAGTATAGGTTTTAAAACAGATAGATAAGCATTGTTCAAGAAAATCAGCACTCTAATTCTGTCATGGACCCAGGAAAGCACTCAGGTTGATGCTCAACTTTAAGATGATGCTAAAACAGGGCATTGATAATGGGTTTATTTTAGCTTTAAGGAGGACAGCTGTGTTTATTTCTTTTTCATCTTAATATTGGGCAAAATTGCCTTGAGCACTAGGATAGATATTTTTAACAGATGCTGTTAACCCCCTAAATAAATCTAAATTATAAACTAAATAATAATATATTAATTTGGCCAAAATCTTTTTCTCCTTTAGTTTAGTAATCTGACGAGCCTTTCTTTCCTGCTATCCATTGTCTCATGTGTGCTGTGATAAAACCTATGTTTCTTAACTACTCAATAAAAGGAAAATGTTTTTATGACATCTCCATTTAAATTTGTAATGCTTTACCTATTAATTTCCTAGCCTTTCAGTGTTTGTTTTTGATAACAGCTAGCATTGCATTGCATCCCAGTATAAAAAGGATGGCTCTGGCTCTATCTGCAGTCAGAAGCACTGCCTAAAAACGGAAGCAAGGATCCACCTGTCTTCAGCCCACGAAAGAAAGTTTGCACATGAAGGTTGCTTATAGTTCCTGAAACCAAGGGGCTGCTTATGTTTTTCAATCTCTGCTCTGCTGTAGGCTGTTGCCCAGTGGAAGTCAGTGGTTCTACTCAGCTTCCAGGCCCTATTACGCCATCAGACTAAGACTTGTTATGGTCCAAAGATCTTCTAAGGGATTCCCATTGCCACTTCCTCTTCCTCACAGTCCAGGAAATGTTCCTCCATGGCCAGAGATTGTGCTGTCGTACTGAGAGGTCTGGGCCAGATCCCATTTACTGTTGGACGGGATGATTTAAAGGCACTCTTCCTGCTTAAATAAATCTATGGTTCGGTGTTCAGTATTGCCAACATCCTCAACCATTCTTGACTGTCACTTTGCCCTGAGATAGACATTTCTCATCCATTTTTAAATTAGAAGCACTCAGGTCAGTGATTAAAGAAGTATGTGGAATACATGTTTATATTTTGATCAAACATTTCTTTTGTGACTAGCAGATAACTTTCAGGTTTTCTGCATATGCATTTTTCAGAGCAACTTAAGTAAATAAAAATAGCTAAACTAGAGTAACAGTAAGAAAAATTGGGTTATCAGTTTGCTTTCTACTGGGCAAAGAAGAAAAAGCCCTCTAGAGTTAAATTTTCTAAGACACTACAAGAGTCTCTAAATGTGATTGAGTGGCTGTAGATAACTACATTACATGAATGCTGGAAAAAATGCAGTGTAGCAGTGCTTAAAGGGCTCTTGGGAAAACCATTTTTGCTGTCCATATTCACCATCAACAGATATTAAGTGCAGATATCGTTGCTTGCTAGCGCTGAAAGCAGTCAGTTTATTCCAGCTAAAGGACTAGCCCCAAAGCACAATTTATTCACTTCATTTTAAGAGAGGTTTGCTTGTATCCATCAGGATCAAGAAGACCTGGACCAGGGTGAGAAACAGGCCAGATCCCACATCTGCTGACGGGTGTTCCAGCAACCTCCTCACCTCTCTGCCTACAGAAGCCTATGGAAGAAGATAGTGTAGCTCCCAGCCTTAATTT
Source organism: Rhabdornis inornatus (assembly GCA_013397075.1). Classification (NCBI taxonomy): domain Eukaryota; kingdom Metazoa; phylum Chordata; class Aves; order Passeriformes; family Rhabdornithidae; genus Rhabdornis; species Rhabdornis inornatus. The sequence goes on along the minus strand of VWZS01006255.1, from coordinate 7,554 downwards.
TAGCCATTTAACCATGTCATCAGCTCTTAGGGGAACTACTTCAAGTGTCTTCATATGAGCCCCAGAAATACATCATTACCATGGTTTGGTGGCCAACAGGACTAGTAAAGGTACAGGAAGGTACAGGAATTTCAGCCAGGAAGCCCTTAGAGTAAGGCTGTCGTTATATTCCTCCTGACATAAATGGTGACCTCAGTAATCCAAGCAAAATTAAGCAGTGGCAGATCAAAGTCGTGCTGCTGTCTCCACTCTCCGAGCTCACCATTCAGATGCAGAGCTACTCTCAATAAAAGCCAGATGTTGAACTGGCTCCATTTCCTGATTAGCTGAGATGTCACTTTGAGGGCTGACTGGTCCCGGTCCTGAAACTGAAACAACCTTTCCAGTGGGACATCAAGGCAAATAAAATAAAAGGCACAAAGCAGTGCTGGTGGTGATGAGGACAGATTATTTCTTAGAAAGTAGTCCTCTCACAGAGAAGGGGTAAAATTACTGCAGAGAAAGTAGTTGTTTGTTCCTGTCCTGCATTACATCATCCTCTTTTAAACCAAGCAAACTGCAGAGCAGACACAAGTAATGCTTCTCATGGCTAATAACACTAAACACTGACAGAGTAAAATACGCTGCTCCTGGCTGGAGGCAAATGGGGCAAAGACAGCTTTGATCCTAATCCTAGCAAGGCTGAATTTCCTGTATATTCTCCTGAGAATTAAAATCTTGGAAAAAGTTGATAAAACCTGGGAAAAAATCAGACCACCAAAAAAAAAAAAGAGGGTTTTTTTAAATGTTCTTTTGAATGTATGTTTTTGAAAATCAAGTTTTATTTAAATTTGCAATGTTTACATTTTTCTTAAGATTTTTCTCTTTGCAGCTTTTCTCTAGAAAGACTGGACTCCTTTTTGTCTCTTTAAGTTTGAACTTTCCAGTAAAAGAACCTATCCAGCTTTTAATTCTGGATATTTTGTTGTGATTTTGGCAAAAGTAGCTTCCATTCCTGTACAATTTAGTGTGTGAATATTGTGGAAGTCAGCTCTCCCGAGTTATAACTCTGTGTCTCTTGAAAAACCATAAAAAACCCCTGTGATAAAACATGATCAAATCCATTTTGTCAGCTAATATTCTGATTCCCCATCACTACTTTATACAGACAAAATTCCTCCAGCCCATATGAGGTTTAGGCTGCAGAAAAGATGTGTTGCCAGATCAAACACTTGATTTTAACACTGTTCTGCTAACACTCCCTCCTTGCATTGATTTGGTGAGAGCTCAGCTTGAGATATCCACAGTAATTTTTGTCCAATAAAGAGCTGCTATCAAATTTTAAAAATTCAGGGTTTGTCTTATATTTTTGAAATATACAACACTGTTTTGGATATATAGCATTAACTATGGGCAGCAATTTAAATTTAGTAACCCCCTGTATTGACTACCCCCAGAAAATATTTTTTTGTGGTTAAGACCCCGCCCTTGGATTTCAGCATTTATTTGTTTGGTTGCTTTGGAGTCAGCAGAATGAATGGATGTGCTCCTTATATGAGAAAATGTACCTTTCACAGTTTGTTTATTCTTTGCCCCTGACTCTCCTTTATGAGATTCTCCTGTGAAGCCTGAATTTGAATTTCTAGCTTCACACTCCTTTCTCTGGAAATTCACTGAGCAATAGAGGAGACTTCAGAAAAGGTGGCCTTGTACACAATCCCCTCCAGTTTCAGGATTAACAGCAAAGAAAATGCCAATTGTTCTGTCAAGAAAATGCTTGTTTATAAATATTCCTTCTTTCCAGCTTGTAGATACCATGCATGAAAGTAATTTTAAAATTGTTTATTTTAATTTTAAATTCCCTTTAAATCTGTGAGCTCATTAAAAACCACTGCAGGTCTACTGACCTTCAATTTTTTAAAATTTAAATTCTTTAAAAGATCTGGAACAAACCCAGCTCCAAACTACAGTGGTAAATATTAAATGCTATCATAACAAAAATCATATGCCATTGGTTTTCATTGTATTGATGGCTTCTTATGAAGCCAGAATTTGCCCACATTGGATTTTAAAGACAGCCAGTGCAAAAAGCATGAAAAGAAAACACTCTGTCCTTTCCTAGAGGGGAGAAAACTATGACAGTAGAAAAGACAGAACACCCTCATGCCTTTTTTGATATCCTCCTTTTATAAAAAAGCCTACTTTTTTTCCTTTTCACTGTGTCACTATACTTCCTGCCCCCACCTGTCTCCTAACAGGTGATGTTTGGCCATGCCTAGGTGAAGGTGACATTTCTTAGGGCCCCAACCTGTGCCCTAGAAATTTCAGACTGGAAGAACTTTTCCTGCAATGCCAAAGGCCAATTACTCCGTCCCATTCCCCATTTGCCCACAAAGATCCCATGGTCCAAAGGACAGGTTAGATCCTCCAAGCTTTGGAGTTGTGATTTAATCTACCTGCCAACACACCAAGAGCATGGTGGAGTGGGGACATGACTTATTGCTAAAGAAAGTTATTTCCTCATTTTCTTCAAATGAGGAATATATTTAAATTAAAAAAAAAAAAGGCTGATTTTTATAACCTATTTCTTTATGTGTACACTTTTTCAAAGCAAGTTATGGAATACAAAAGAAACCATACAGTATTGCAGTTTCTCATTTGGAATTATTTTAGCAGAAGGAGCATCTGATACTGATAATGATAAAAACTTTCTATACAGCCACATAATACGCCAAGGGTTGAACATACAGTTGATTCAAAGCAGTAGTAGAAATGTTTAATTTACTCCCCAAAACTTCTGAATTGGCAGGGAATTAAACAGATAATTGAAATTTTACCATGCTTATGAGCTTTTGCTTCACACATAATAAAAAGCATATTTTCATTGCTGGAATGACAACTGGGTTAATGAAGTGTTGTGAAAAGTACTGGGAATGGTATCACTGTACAGGACCACTTAAAATTAAAAAGTGAAGTGTGGTATCAGTACAGAATCAGCACAGTCATTCTGCCTCTGAAGTGCTTTTCCCTCAGGATAGAAAGACAAACAAGGATCCCTTTTTAGTTTAATTTACTTAAATTTAATAAAATTGATACTATTTACTTAAATTTAATACTATTAAATTTCTTCTTTTTTTTTTTTTAAATTTTCTCTTTTTTTCTAGTTGTTCTTCCCCCTTCTTTTTTCTTTTTATCCCAATCTTTAATACTTTTTAGCATGGTCTCACGAGAGAAAGAACAATGAACAAGAATCCTGATCTGCAAAGGCCTCATGGCATTTCCCAGAACCAATATGTACTAGGACAACTCAGAAAACTCCCACACTGATCCCAAGTCCATCCTGCCTGGGAGGATCAGCACTGGTATATGTAACGCCCCCAGCACGCATAGCAATAGGAGAGGAGGAAACTCTTGACCTGCAGATACCTTCAGCCTCTGCTAAGGATTGTGATGACTGAAGTACCAGCAGGAGTCACTTTGAGCTTCACTTGCAGCATCACTTTCTGTGGCCTAATTCCTGATCCTTCTGGGGAAAGAAAAAAAAAAAGAAGAAATAAATTAAAAAGAACTAAGAAATTCAAGGGGCAGCTCACCAAAGGCTGACCTCCAAAGGCACTGTGGCACACAGTGGGAATCCCTACTTATGTCAATGCACAAAATTGAGAACATACCTGACTGAATGCAGTACAGAATTCTCAGGGAGAATGTTTCTTCAGTGTCTGTATGTTTCTCTGAAACTAAACAAATCCAAATGCCTCAAAACCACATAACAATCTTCTGCTTCAGGCTAATAGAGATATTGTGAAGCTAAAAATGTCGTCAGGGAACCTTACACAAAATCTACCCCACTTCTTTCTTTCCCTGTGTTTGGTGCTCTGTGAAGATATGTGTACTACCATTTGGACTTGTTTGATTTCAGAGAATAAGTCAGAAATGAGTTAGCATTGAGTCTGAAAAGTTCCTTGTTGAAAAGCAGCAGCATTAATTAAGAATAAGAAAGCCTCACAGTAGGTTTCGCAGCTTAAACCCAAAGCAGCTTCCCATATTAAGAAATATACAGATACTGAAGAAGGGAAGCATTCTCCTTGAGAATTCTGTACTGCATTCAGGTATGTTCTTGATTTTGTGCATTGACATAGATAGCAATTCCTACGGTGTGAATACTTGGGTTTGTGACTTTAATCTGCAGCACACATGTGTGATGATTTAATGGGCCTGCTGTTTAGTTTATAGACCATTAACTCTCCCAGAAGTAATGATCACAGCCCGGGACAGTTGCAAAGCATATGTGGAAGGCTTTTCAGCCCTAAGGCTATAACCTCTTCTGTTAGGCACCACTGCCATGTGGTGAGGCTGTTACCATCCCTGCCTCTGAAGCACAATTCACAAACTCCTTTCACATGGCTTAAGCAAATTCCTACAAGGCTGTGCTGCATTGTTCTGCAGGCAAGAAGATGCATCAGCCTTTACTTCCCTTCTTTTCTTGCTGTGCCTGAGAGAAAATTATTTGTCAATGTTCATTTATGGAATAGTAATTGAATCCTTCTTCTGGTGATTAAAGAAATGACAGATGTTGACATGTACATCTTAAATGAAACCAAAATGCTGACCAAACCAGAGTCATATGGAGGGACCACTGTTACCTCCTGATGCAAACTGCAGACTCCAGATGAATCCCAGATGCCCACTGGAGTATGCACAAAGAGGACTGTGTTTATTGTCACTGCACGGTTATCTCAGTGGTATGTCTAATACAAAATGATGAAACTTGCTTTTAAGCTATATATCAGATGAACAAACAAACCAAAAAACTTAGGAGTCCAGAAGGTGTCTTGATTGACAAACGAGAATTTTAATACTAATTATATTGAAAACTCCGTGAGTTTACTATCATCCTTTTTGAAGACATCCTTTGTTTATTTTATTTACCTTTTTTTGGTTGTTGTTTCTGCTCACACTCTGTCAGTCTTTTTAACTAGATTTTAGCATCCCATTACAAGAATATGAAAGCTGTGAGGAGGAATCTAAGCTATTATTTCTGAGGCACATTAACTTTTAATTTTAAATGGTCCGTTTGATGAGAATTCAGTTCTATTTCAGTAAAAATAGCTGATCCTCTAAGTTTGCATAGAAAACACGTATGTTTTAATTTAAAAGATTATTAAAGCTGATGACTGATTTTTTTCCTATTAAAACATAACTTTTATGGAATTACAACCTATGGAACCCGGGCACATTCTTCTGCACAAGTCAAACTAATTGTGGGAGCTGTAGTAAGTTATCTGGAAAGCAGGAGTTTTGATAATACAAGTAAACAAAGCTTAAGCAATGCAGGGTCAGGCCTCCTCCTGGTTATGACTGGAAGAGATCTGCTGATTTACACTAGCAGGGAATGTGTTCTGTAAATTTCTCAGTTAATTTTACTAAACATAGAGAACAGTCACAATCTTATTTTATTATTCTTCTTCTTTTTTATTATATTTTTTTAATTCATGTTCTACACACATCTCCACCCATATCTTGAAAATCTACTGGCAATACTTACGCTGGAACACGCACTTAGGTTCCAGGAATATATTTTGGATAGCAAAACTTTTATAGTGGAAAGGCTTCCATACTCCAAAGTATTCGCAGCAAATGCAGTGGAATAAGGGAAAGGAAAAACATGCAAAGAACAAAATGTATTCTTACCAGAAACTCCATGAGAAACTGTGCCCTGGTGTTTCTGGCCTTCTGATGTTGATACATTCTTTTTACACTTTCTCACACTTTCTTCTAAACAATGATTGTTTTGCATTCCTCTTTGGAGGAAGCGAGCATTGAGGGACAGGTGATGGAGCCAATGGAGTCAAGAGGTCTCATCATCACTGTCCAATCCATCCTCATTGTCGGGATTCTATAGATAGACATGTAAAGTAAATAAAGCTCTTTCTTTTCCTGCATGGATCATTGGAGCCTGGCTGGCTCCGCCCCGCCAGGAGCGGGTGGTGCCCTCAATGATCCAGCCGGCCGCGGGCAGCACCCCGCCCGGGGTGATCGCGGACCCCCGCATCTCTCCGCCGGCCGCGGGCTGTGGGGGGCCGGTCCCGGTCCCGGCTGGCCCAGCGGCCCCCCTGGTGCTGTCCGTGGCAGCAGTCTCTTGTGCGTCCCCCGCCCTCCCCCGTGTCGTGGGGAGAGGTGAGACTGGGCTCAAGCCGGGCTCGCAGGTGCCAGCCTCCTGTGTGCTCCACTCCGCCCCTGCTGTGGAGGGAAAACCAGCAGTTCCGAAAGGAGCGCCGTTTGCTCAATTTTTTTAAGTCTTGTGTTTGCAGGGAAGTTGCCCAGTCGCGAGAGAACAGTGGTTTCAGGTTCCCTGGACTGCCTGCAATTCACTGGCCAGCTGTCCTGACTGAAGAACATCCCGAGATAGTGCATGCCGTGTCCATACCGGGTGGCTTAGTGGTGCTGCTTCTGTGCTTTCAACGCTGCGACCGCGGTTTGAGTCCTGCTTCGAAGGCAACAGTGCTGTCACAAACCAGGAGGAACAAACGACTAGGATTCAGCGTCTCACTGGTTTGACTTTTGCTACCCTCTGGGAGAGAGATGTTTTATTCCCATGGGGGGTGTGCATTTGGGACGGATTTTTATTGTTTCTTTTTGATTCCTTTGCATCCTGATGATAAATCAAAGGTTGCATTCATGGTGTCAGTTCTCATCACTGACTGTTTTTTTTCGATTCCTTTGTATCCTGATGATAACCCCAAGTTTGCTTTTGCAGTGCCAGCTTTCGACACTGATGAACCTGCACAGAGATGTCAACAAAGGATTTTGCCCTAGGGCATGCGAAACTTGCTGGCCGTTTGCCAGCGGTTTGTGGCTCTCGCTTTGTCTGGGTTTGCAGACAGTTCCCTGATGCCTGAATTTGTCATTGCATGGATGATGTCCTAGTGGCAGCGTCCACTCAGGATGAGCTGTTGAGAATAAAGCCTCAGCTGTTTGATGCTCTGCATGCACATGGGCTGCAGGTGGCTCCAGAAAAGGTTCAGGAGCAACCTCCTTGAAAATATTTATTTGTGATGCACTGTGAGCGCTGGAGAAAGTTCAGCAAGCGATTTATGCTTGCCAGATTTATCACATTGATCCTTTCTTTGATGTCACTGTTTTTATCGTCATTCCAGATCAACAACCTACAGGTAGCATTGGCCGATGAGATGACAAATGGTCTGATCGCTTGCACGTTTTGGAATGGGTCTTTCTGCATCATCAGTTACGAAATACGACATCCCCGTCTTTTGAATTGCATGCTCTCCCCCTGATCACAGGCTGGCAATGGTGATTGCAGTTGAGGGGAGCAGATCTTGCAGAAATCATACTCCTGGTATTGCAGGAGGACTTTGAGGTGGCCTATGCAGGAAATGTTGCTCTGCAAGGTGCNGAAATGTTGCTCGGCAAGGTGCTCTCGACAGTTTTTCAGGGCAGATCACTTGTCATCTGCCCAGCCACAGGCTACTGCATGTGGCAAAATCAAATCATTTTTATTTGTGGCCCAGACATAGTCAGGGGCCGATACAATGACCCACTGTCTTTCCTGACAGC
>VWZS01006254.1:128165-142179 GCA_013397075.1 Rhabdornis inornatus | reverse complement strand
TAGGGAAAAAAAAAAGAACAAAACTCTATGTTAATTTCTGCTAAAGTACAACGATGATAAATAAAACCAAAAACATTGAGCCTGTAGCAATTTTAGATTTTGCAAAAAGCCTTGGCTAGGCACACCAGCAGCTTTTCTGAAGACAGTTCTGAATCTTTATATTTTCTGGAAGATTTTCTATGCAGTTAGTAAGCTTAGACAGAAATCTTTCTAGTAACTGGAGAGAAAAATGCTTTTGGTGTGGGTTCAAAGTTCGAGCTAGCCAAATATATGCATAAGGTTGGAAAATCTTACCTCAGTTATCTCTAAATTCACTGGTAGATGGGGAAATGAAGAGTAAATGAAGAGTAAATGAAGAGAAATTGCCACCAATGTGAAGGGAACATGTATTTCTTATGCTGTTGTAGTGAACATGGAAGTTGAAATGTTTTGTAAACAGAATCACTGTATATAAAGCTGCCATAGTTTGAATACTACTAATGTGACAAATATTTAGATTACACTCCTAAGCAAGCAAATACCACAACAGTTTTTTTGTGTGTTTATAAACTGATTTTATTCACAAATTATTTGAAATGAGTTTTTTCATCATTTGCTGTTTGGAATTTCTTGACAGTATTTTATGTGAAGAAACTTCATTCAGATTTGTATCATGTATATTTTTGACTGGGAGCAACTATTTGCATATTCATATTTGTCCTGTGACATGCATATTGCATAGGTGGCTACCCTTATATCCTTATGTGGCCTTCTGAGCTACCTAGGGACGCAAGTGCCTTCCCTTTTCTCAGGAAAAGGCTAGAGATATTTCTTTCTTTGTTAGTCTTTTTTTTTTTTTTAATAAAATTGTTATAATGGTGCCTAAGTGTTTTGTCCTCATGGCAAAGTGTTAATAGCTGTTATTCATGTCAAAATGAATAACAAATGTTATTTGTTTCAAATGGGGCCTTTAAATTGTTATGGTTTTCTCATTTCCATTAGAAAGAAATATTTTTGTATACTGATGTACTCAAGATTTAAAAATCTTGCTGGTCGAGAGGAGTGAAACATTTGTCAAGAAACAGAGACTGGGTTACTAAGTTTTTAAACAAATATAGTTTACATAAGGGTAGGTTTTGGGTGATGAGTCCTTTTTGGTTAGGCATATTGGTGTACTTAGAAAAATAGATTAGATTTGTGGTACAAAAAAAAAAATCTTTCTTATGCCATAGAGGTTTATAGCATGATTTTAATACATAACTTGATGACTTTCTTATGAAAGAATTGTTGGAGCTAATAATTTCTTAGATAGGTGAAAAATGCCTGCAGTCTTTTTCTTGCAGGAGTATTTAATTGTTTTCACTAGAAATGCAGTGATTATTTCCTTCACAATAATACCATACTGTGATACTTACTGTATTTGATTAGTATGAAAAATTATTTCAGCATAGTCCTATTTGAAAATGTATTTGTGATATTTTAAAATATCATTAAACAGTTCTTAAGAAGACGTATATTATTCTGCTAGATTACATTTTCCTTCAGCATTGCTAAATGCTTTGCTTATTACTTTATTGTGTTGCATAAACTGTCAATATTCATAACTAAAATCTAGAATGAGAAAGTGTGACACATAGTAGAAACTGATTTCTCTCTGCAATCATAGTTGCAAAACCCAGATATTTTTATTGTCATAATTGGTTTTGTAATATTTAATGCATTAGTACATGAGATACAATATTACAATTTTAGGAGTCTCATTAGAGCCTTCAATCAGTGAAAACAACAAGGCTAAGGTGCGTGAGGTGATGCTGCTGTTTGAAGGCAGTGAGGAAACTCAGTGTTCTGAGGCAGGTGTAATTTATCAGGTTTTGAAGAGGAGCAACATTTGCACTCTGCTTCTAGCCAGGGGAGAGTGAAGGTTCTATGACTCCTACTTCCTTTGACTTTTTATCCTTGTACATCCGCTAAAATTAACCCAAACTCCTTCCTGCAAACCTGGTCTTGGCAGAGGAGTCTGGGTGCCTTGCATTTTCTGAGGAGTGATATGCTCAGACGGGATACCAAGATCTCCTGAGAGGCCCCTCCAGAGGCCCCTCCATGGTGCTGTGCATGCTCCAGCCTTAGTGTGCTGCCACCCTAAACAAGGATTAGCCTGGATATTTTTATTGTCTCAAATTATTTTCAAATTCTGTTAATGGAGGTGATAATGAGGGATTTTCATATTCATAGACTCAAAGCCATCTTCCCCCTAGCCATGGAAGAATAGTAAAGGGGTTATTATAAAATCAGGCCTGCACTGTGTGTAGTGTAGTTCTGAAACATAGTTTTTTATTCCTTGAATAAATTAATTTTTTTAGAGGAGTATATTTTTATGTTTGAACAGAAAACAAAGGCAAATTGGAATATAGCCTTATTAATATAGCTTCAAGAGTGTTCTTCCACAATACCATTAAGATTACAAGCAATATGCTGAAATGTTACAGAAAAACTACTGCAAATAAGGATTCCTTGTTCCTACATGTTACAATAAAATCCCTAAGTATAGTGATCAAATACTACTTATTCTAAGATTTCAATATGTATGCTGTATTCCAAGGAAATCTCAGCACAGTGTAGAAAAGACCTGAAAGAGTCCAGCCATCTCCAGAATTGCTTCCCCTAATAACTTGATTTTGCCCTAAGGCAGAAGCTTCAGAAAGAGCTGAATAGATCCATTACTTATGAAAACTTTGAAACACTATAAGAACCTGGAGTGGTATTTCATGGAAGAAAAAGAACTGTGGCAGATTTCATATCATTTATAGGCTCCCAAAAGACAAACATCATTTCCCAAAACGGGATATATGTACAAAGGCAGACGTTATAAATACATGACTCATATCAATTCAGCAGTATTCCCTAAAATGACCTTGCGAATCAGAGAAGACAGGTTGGGTATTCCATTGAGGAAACATTGAATGTGCCTACATGAGCTTTTAGTTTTCATCAGGAGTGTGCTTTTGAAGCAGATCTCCAGGTTGTCTGTACTTATTTCACTTTGGTTCACAAAACGCAGACATCAGCTTTCTTAGTCTGGTTTTCTTTTAGATGAAACTAAAATGAAATCCACTAGGAAAAGCCACTTCATGCATCCCAGCCACAGCCTAGGAGAAACAGTCCCCAGAAGAAAAAGTAAGAAAGAGTACACAAAACTCCCTGAAATGTGTGTTGTGTGTCTTTCAGGTCCTTCCCATCAGCTACAGCTCCACAGAGCTGTTTGGTTGTTCATTGTAGACCCAGCCAAAGCTGGTGCAGATTGCTGTTGGGGATGTACACTGCAGAAAGAGTGCATCACTCAAAAGAAAGATCCTGTGGAATGTTACGTTTCACAGTAAAGAAATGTAGATAGGATGGGGAAAAAAACAACCAACGTGTTTTTTTCTAAGAATATTAAAGCTATGGGTAGCAGTCAATGAACCTTGCAGTGGGATTACTGTGCATTATTAATAGCACTACTTAATTACAGTGGTAAAAATGTTTCTACTATCTCAAAAACCTGTATAATTTTGAGTTGACATATTAACGGCTTCAGAATCTGTCTGTGTGTGCACATTTTTCTTATATTTTTTGAGTTTTCCTTTGAGAAAGGGTGAGTTAATGGTTTTTTTAAGAAAAATGAGAAAAAAATGTTGGCTAAGATATTTTCTGTAGCTGCTAAAATTAATATTAAACTGCAAGTATCTGTGTGATACAGAAATGTGTATGAATTTGTGTGGGTAGAAAGGAGATATGCCTTCTCCCACATGCCTTTATGGAAGGAGTTTCTAGAGAAAGCCAAGTACCTTAAAGGACTTTAATGAAAAATATAGCAGCAACTGTGAACATATCTATGACGTTTGCCAGAGTGTTGATTGTGTCCCACTGGACATGAAATGAAACAGTAAAAAAGAGAATAAATAGAATTATAAGGAAAAATCTGGTGTGTTTTTCTTGTAAGAAGACTGCGTATATGCTGTAGAATTCATGATGGAACCCTTGGACTGTGTCCCATCCTCATGCTGCTGTTAAAGGAGACAGGCTGTTTATTCTGATCGTCTAAGTTCATGGCCCATCATGAAGTGACCTTCCCGTGTATGGTCATAAAACCATTGAATCATAGCATGATTTGGGTTGAAAGGGAATTTTAAAATCATGGCTGCAACTCATCATTTTGTGCTGCGACACCTTCCACTAGACCAGGCCCCATCCAACTGGCCTAGAACAGTTCCAGGAATGGGGCATCCACAACTTCTCTGGGCAACCTGTAGCAGTGTCTCACTATCTCCGTAGGAAAGAGTTTCTTCTTAATATTTAATTTAAATCTACCCCATTTCAGTTTAGAGACATTTTCCCTCATGCCCTTGGAAGAAGTCAGTCTCCAGCTTTTTTGTAGACCTTTCTGGAAGGCTTCAATAAGGTCTCATTGGGTCTTCTCCAGATTAAACCCCAACTCCCTCAGCCTGCCTCCAACAGAGGACATGATGCAAAAGCATTTTAGTTTGCTACAGACTTGAAACAGTGGAACTCAAAACACTTTTTTATGGCTTTTGACATCTCTTTCTGCCACCTGGCAAAATTATTTTACTTCATAATCTTGTTGGGAATAGGCATAGGTACAACAAGATTATCATATCATTTCTGCTGGAGTGGGATGTTTAAATGATTCCCTGTCATTAAAGTCAACAAGGTTAATTATAATCATCGTAAGGTGCAGAAACACTGGGCTTAAACTAGAGTTTTCCTGTCCTTGAGGAAAGGTTGGTAACTACAACAAATAAAAATTAAACCAAAAGAGGCACAAGTTGATGTATTATACCATATGCAATTATATATTGTCACACATAAGAGGGGGAAAATTACTAAAGAAGAAGAGAAATCCAGGGTGACTATAAGTGAAGTGTGGTGGCTTAAATACTGTGAAATTTTATAGAATCATCAAGATTTATCATGAACACTATTCACTATCAGGCAACTGATATCACTGTTAGGAATCATTTGGCCTAACAGGATCCTTTGGGAATCACTATTTCATAATAAATTCTTTGCTAGTCTGACTCTGCCAAAATGAGGTGGTACATTGGCATTTTCTGAACCTTGCAAAACTCACCATGGCTTCTTCTGAAGCATTTCAAAAACTGTGGTACATTGAGGTGCAGTGTAAAACAACAGAGTACAACAAACCCCAAAACAATTCCACAAAACAAACCACAACAAATCAGTACCTTATTTTTAATAAGGTACTTCACTAAAGTGATGTTGCTGACACTGGAATGACGTCTCTCATTCGTATAGTACAAATGTTTTACATTTAGATTTTACTAAATCTGTCTGCTTCTACTTTCAGTGACACATCCTTACTAAACAAGCATCATAGAGAAGAGACAGTGTTTGGATTTTTTTTTTCTTTAACTCTTTAAACTTCAATGGTGTTTTTAAAGAAGAGAAAGAATTCTGCTGGTTTTCTGTTTGTTTGCTTTTTCCATACTGTAGTCATTAGGGCAAATATCTTGGCTCAAGTTAAATATAACATTTAGTTGTTATCTTTGGCAGATGGATATTCTTGATGGTAGAATGAATTTGAAGCCCTGTGCTCAGAGTTCAGAGGTCATGCGTGAATTTGTTATGCTTTCTGGCTAACTCAACAAGATAAATGAATCTGGTGAAATTCTCATGAAGTGTTTATTTTTTAATGTTTCCATAATATAGAGTAAATTATAATTTATGAGGTGTAATTGAAGAAAAGTCTAGAGGAAGTTATGTATATGATTAGGGGATTATTAAATCAACTTTATTGTGTTTTCAAAACTTAAAATATTTTACAGTTACAATAAATTGTTTGAGAGTGCTATCAACTCACAAATTTTAATAATTTAATAAATATTCTGCTGTAAAGTGGAGTATATGGCCAAATCCCAGAGTGGTTTGTAGACAGAGTATTGTAATATTAATACAATATTTTGTTTTTACCTAGATAATGGAAGAGGGATCTGTTTTTATGCATAACACATGGTGATTGTTCATTAGTTTTAATGAACTGTATCTAAGAACTTGTAAGAGTTAGGAGGATAGTTGACATCCCCCTCCTTTTTCTCCATCTATTGCAGACTGTTAGATATTGCTGTAGAATGCAAGGAGGGAGCATCACTTATTACCTCTCTTGAAGCATGTTGACCTTTTAGGCTCTTTGAAAAGTGACTGCAATGTCAATATACATCTTATGGAAGATGGCAATTATTCATCTCTCAGTGCTTGCCCAGAAGGAAACAAATAGGAAAAATGTGAATTTATTTATCATGAAGGAGGATGAGACTAAACAGAACAAGAAAGCTGCTGCTGCAATTGGGGGGGGTGTGTGTTCCTTATTTTTTAAAAAGTTATTCTTACTAGGTTTTGATCATAACTATAATTTTGAAACACTACCATAAAAATAATCTGCAGGAATTTTTTTGTACGTTGCCTTGGCACACTCTGTCCTGATGGTAGACTGTAACATAATGAAAGATCTGAGATCTTCTCCAACAGTAGCTGTTCAGCACAGGATGGTGGGAGCTGTGGGGTCAAAGAGATTCAGAGCAGGACTCTTTCCAGATCTTAATAAGGAAAGTCCAACAACAACAGCTGTAATAAGATAACTGCTTTAATGGGAAGAGGAATATAGATACCCAGCAAATCTTAAGTGCCTCACATTATGTGCAGCTCAGTACAGCACAGTTCAGCACAGTCTTGTGCTTCCTTAAATTCTGTTTATCACTAGTTCCAAAATGTGCAACACTCCCCATCAGGATCAATAGAGTAGGTATCCAGCAATGGCATCACTGAGTGTAAAGTGACATCTGCATTTATTGACAATACAGCACCTAGAAATAATAATTTATTTTAATATAATTTATTATAAATATTTCAATAATACACTGTGTTTTTTTCTGGAAATTTAAGTAACTAACTCTAAAATAAAAGAAATCCCTCAGTTTCTTCTACTTCTCCCATGTTAGAAAAACCCTACAAATGATATGGATGAGATTTGATCCAATTTGAAGTGACTTAATAGAGGGAAGAGTTGTATGATAGCTGGTAGTCTATACAGACTATTTGCATCATATACAAACACAATTTCAGAATCTACTGAAAAGATGTGCACGTGTGCATTAATTCATCCATTTATTGCAAAAGGGGAATCCATTTTCTTTCAGATTATGCTTATCTCTTGTGAAAGGAATCCTCATTTATTAGTGGATAAGACCATGTATCAAGTGACTGTTCCTACCTTTGAAGCAATTTCATTTGTGACCGTATATATATATATGTGTGTGTGTGTGCACACTTCTGATACATTTTGACTTAATGAAGAGCTTAATAAAAATCAGGATTCATAGCTTCTGTGTAGTCAGATAAATTAGTTAATGCACAAACTGAGCTCTTATGTATTATGCAAAAGATTAGTTCTAAGATTTGCATAATGTGCTACAAATGACCTACTGTTTCAAACAGTAGCAGCTTGGGTAAAAGTGGGTTGAAAGCTGGAGTGACGTCAATGAAGTAATTACTCCTAGCTTGGCACATCTCGTTCATTGTCTAAAGTTCAAGTCCCTGTAGTGCTGAGAGAACAGCTGAAAGACATTGCAGGCAGGTTAAAGCAAAAATACTACAACAATAGTCAGCAGGAAGGGCAGAGAATGGTCAGTGTGATTGGGATATCAGGGATTCTTAGCTCTTCAGCATCTGATCCAAAACTCCATTAAAATGAAAAGCAGCCCTTTTGCCTCCTTAAAGAGTGTTATTATTCTGAACCACAAGCTGCAGATCTGAGTTATGAGATTGTAGTAATTCAGACCTGACTACACTGTTAACTAGACCTTAAATCAGTGCAATTCCTGACAAGGGGGGAAATACTCTTTCCTTACGAATCTTGAAGAAATTGTGTAGTGGATTCGCTACATGAGAAACAGCAAGTGCCTGCATTTACATAACGAGTTTGATCATATCAGGGGGAAGAACACAGAGTGGATTGGAAACACACGGACTCCACTCAGTCCTTCATTTGGTTTCTGACATGGTCAAAGCCCTTACTTTCTCTTTCCTCAGGTGTCACGTAGGAGAAATTTTTGTAAAAACATCTCACAAAATTTTGTCTTGCTATGGCAAACAGCTTACAAGACCAAGTCCCTGGCACTAACACTACTCAGCATAGACTTCTGAATCAGCATTAGTCTAAAAATATTATTATATAGGCAGCCTATACTGAAGGCATTTCAGTCCCTCTGCACACCTCGGGGCCAAAAAAGCTCTTGAATCGCTGCTATTAAAAGACCTTTTTAATTTGCTCTCAGAAAATGATTAAATGGATATTAGAATTGTTAACTCCAGATTGACTGAGGCATGTGAACAGAGCAATTAAATGAGATGCATACCACCACTGACTGAGTAATGGGCTCCCCTATGTCAGATGCCGGAAGAAGCACAAAGGCATTTTGTGTTCTGTGTTGGTAAGGCATGCAGGTACATAAATTAATTTACTGTCATTTTAATCTAATTTTAAACGGGATTATTAATAAATTTTTAAAATAATCAATACGCAAAGTATTATTGTTTTACTTATTTTGTTCGTATTGAAGGAGAAAAAAAGCCATTAATTTTGTTTTGTTTTGTTTTGTTTTGTTTTGCATTAGGGGCAAGAAGAGTTTGCAATCCAAATAATTCTTGGCTGAGGCCATCTTAAATTATGGTTTTCTCAAGGTAGAATAAGGTCTAATTCACTCTTGTAGTATAAAAATGTGAGCTGCAGCAGTTGAATTTCTGTGTTGCCAATTTCTGCAGTTTGTTAGCATGGCTCTTACAATGTCTGACTATTCCAGGGAAGCATCAGGCACAAATGCTGTGTGAAAACATAAGCAAAAGAAATTAATAGGTCTTCAGGTTAGAGAAAAGAACCTTTGAGAACCAGACATATTTGCAGAACTGAAAAAATAAGTAATTTTTGTGGCGAGGGGCAGAAAGAATGGTGCGGTGCATCAGCAGTGTGGAGTGGGGGCACTATGGCTTCCAGAGGAAATGGGTGCCACATGTCCTGGGTTTTGCTCTTAGCAGCCATCTCAATGTGCCATGTGCTTCTACTGTCAACAGGGCTTTGTTTGGGGAGGCTTGATCGGCCAAGAGCCTGTGCATCCTCCAGGAAGGGAAGTGCAGCCCAGCATGACCACCCAGGGCTGGTGAATGTGTTGACCTGCAAGCTCCGTTCAGCATCAGCACTTGCTCCTACTCTGACTTCAGCTATTCCTCTGAGCAGTGCACAGTGCTGCTCAATTGACTGACTGAAATAAAACCCTGTGTTGCTTGAGAACAAATGGGAGAGTGAGCACCCCTTCCTTTCATTAACACATGCAGGCATAGCAGATGGAATAAATGGACCAGCTGCTTTCAGTACTGAGGTACCTGAATTTACTCCAACCACTCTAATCAGGAGAAAAATCATGTGCTTGAACGTCTGGTTCTTTTGGGAAAAAGAAGCAAGAATTTGAAAATTAATTCGAAAATTATATAATTTCAATCTTTGATCATCATGGGGAGTAGTAAAAAAGCAAGTAGGGTATCTAGTGGTAGCTGTTTTGAGAGACTTGGTAACAGCCACAGGCACAGTGGATTCCAGTCAGGTCATTTTTATCAATAAGATAGAGTCTCATTTTTTCACTAGGAAGCAGTGTTTGTAGCTGTCTTTATGACAGCCAGTGTTCTGTCTTAATTAGTAATATCATTTCTACTTCACCTAAAATAGCTGAAGGGTTCTCCTGGGATCTGTTCTTGGATACAATTTTGTTTAATCTTATTATTAATGGTAATAATTTTTTTTCTTGCTTGGATTATCATCTGTATGCCAATGATTCTATTATTTAAACAAATAATTATTACACATTACAATTCCATTTACAGCATGACAATAACAAATCATAGTTACAGCTCATTCAAAGTAAATTAGTTCTAAAACACTAATAAAATTAATTGCAAGATGCTTGATTGAAAAATAGAAACAGTTAAAACAGGAGCTCTTTATCATGGTCTTTGATAGTATGTTATTTACCAGAATAAAGCTACTAGCCTTAAATATCTTGGTGATTGTTAGCAAACAAAGAGTAATTGAAACTTGGTTGCTAAGAAACATTATTTTTCATTGTTGACAATAATGATTTTCTTTGATTGCTGCTTCTATTGTTGTTCATTGCACAAGCTAAATGTTTTCTCAAAACATTGTGAAAACATTCTTTGGATTCCAGTTGTTTTATGTGATACCACTGGATCTGTTTTAAAAGCTTACAGCAGCATGGTATGCTCTGGGAAGAGTGGTGGTGGGGGATTTTCCGTGGTAGATGTAAATCTTTAGAATGCCAAAGATACATGAATGAAAACTGGAACTGGAGTTCAAGGTCAGCAATGCTAGCCTTCTCTCATATACTGCAGGTGGAAAAATTTGTAGCAATGCTTTTCTTGATGTCTAAATGTCTCAGCAGCACTAGGTACATTTTTCAGATGTTAACACTGGCTTTTGGGGAAGCAATTTTAGTAATCTTAAAAGAGACTTTATTTTTAAAATTTTTTAAGTCCCAAAAAAAGTGACTTTAGTGCCGCTCAAATCATCAATCGAAGCCCATAAAAAATGTAGCCACATTTGTAGCTGGAAAAGCATTATTTGGCAAAATTCATAGCTGTTTGATTGCTGACACAGGCAGCCATCTATAATTTGTTCCCCAAACAATTCTGTTTGATCAGATCATGTAGCTGGCAGATTCTATTCCAAATTCCTTTGTGATTAATGCAAGGGATGAAAAATTAACAGCAAAAAACCTCACTCATGTTAATTGATTGTTTTGACCCATTGAATAGACAAGTTCTCTTTTAGGTCAAAACTCTGCTCTGTGAAAATTACGTTAATATTCAAGTGGCAAAAGTTTAAAAAAATAATGTAAAGATCTTAATTTTTTCTTAAGTTTTGGAGGGTTTTTTTTAATGTATACATTGTCTTTGAAATTAAATAAAATGCAATGCATGGGTATTCTAATTCTAAGAGGAAATATTAGGAAACGAGGAAAAACTTGGGATAAAGACTTCCACTACGAACTAGGAGAGTCAGTGAGGATTTTTCATTCTCCAGCAGATGAATGATTTTCTTTGTAGAGAGCTATGCCATATCCCTTTTCTCTTGTCTGCCGAGGTGTCTTTTAGTTATTAACTTCTTCAGGATGACTGAGTGTTGCTTATACCTCTAAGAGCAAAGAGTCTGCAAGTACAGGAAGTGCACACTGCAACAATTTACATGACAGGATTGGTTTACGGAGCAATTTACAGCATAAATTTTCCGACTGGGAATGTATGCTTTGGAGAGCTGCCAGCTGCAGTTTAAAGAGGAAGGAGATATTACCTATTTTGTTTTGACTACAGGTTTTTTAGATCAGGAGTTGTAACCTTGTGTCTGTGAAGTACCTTGAAAAATTGAGTTGGAACCCATCCGGTGCTACAGAGCACAACTGTTACACACATCAGTCCGTGTGCTGTAAAGAAAACATACATCATAAGAGAGATGTTTCTGCCAGAAAGAGAAATGAAATTTGTGTCTGTATGTGTGTGCATATGTGCCTGATTATTGGCTTCACGTGGAAACTCATTGTGGCAAAGGGCATTGTCAATTTTAGTCCTCTAAAGACTGAATGTCCATGCTGAAAAGTCTGAGATTGAACTATTTCAAATAATTTCTGTATTTGAAGATTTTTTTTTTCTGTTTGATCTGACAAGCTGGTTCTTTTCATTTATTTAGAGAGGGACAGCTGCTACTTCTTGAAAATGCTGAGAAGTGAGGTTTGTATTTTTTGTGTAAAAAGAGGAAAGTGGGGAAAAACATCAGATTTCTTGATTTTCTTCTGAAAGGAAAATCACTTCTGCAACACTTTTTGTGTTTTCATGTGTAGTATATATGTGCTGTTGTTGGTAAAATCTGTTTTCCTAATGAATGTTTTAGTATTCTTTTGTTCCTTTGTATTAAGTTCCTATTAACTGGCTTACAGTTTAGGTACTGTGACTAATTCTTAGTTTCTAGTTTCTAATTTGATTACTTAATTAATGGTTTCCAGAATTCCAGAATGATGGTACTTTTATAAATGAAATGCGGCTACCAATGTTTTTGAGTATGGCAGGAAAGGACTAAATGTCAGTCAAGTTCCTATTGAAATATTTTACGAGAAAATCAAGAGAAGAGGGAAGGGAAGGGAAGTTCCAGGAAGGGAAGGGAAGTTCCGGGAAGGGAAGTTCCGGGAAGAGAAGAGAAGAGAAGAGAAGAGAAGAGAAGAGAAGAGAAGAGAAGAGAAGAGAAGAGAAGAGAAGAGAAGAGAAGAGAAGAGAAGAGAAGAGAAGAGAAGAGAAGAGAAGAGAAGAGAAGAGAAGAGCGGTAGGTGAGAAGCAGAATTCATCCAGTAGTCAAGGTACATTTTAATGGATTTTAGGTGATCTGAATGAGGTAATTACACATTTTAGGGGAGTTTGTCTGTTAGATAAGCCAGACTGAGTCTCTCTTGAGAATCTCTCAAGTTTTCAGCCTATATATTCTACATGCACTATATGATTTTGCACAGGAGCCAAGCTATAAATTCTGCTATCTGTTATCTGTGTAGAATTACAAAGTGTGATGCTACATAGTCTTTTGGGATTTTATTATTTCAGAAGAGAAAGTGTATTCATAAAATCTAGTCACCTAGTAACAATGAGGAAGTACTGTCTGTGTACAGAAAGCAGATTAGGCTGGGGTCGGTGGCTTTATGACTGCTATTCCAGTATATTTTATTTAAAAGGCAAAATGCCAGAGATTTAGTGCTTTTGAAAATAGTGCTATGTAAAGCCTCTGTTATATGATGAACAGAATAGAGGAACAGCAGTGACAGCAAAGAGTGATTTTAATTTCTTTTAATGTTCCCTCTTTCCATAATAGTCCCTTTGTCACATCATCCTTATAAACTGCTGAGTCTCTCAGTAGGACATTTACTCTTGAGAGATGTTTGTCACATGTGGACTGCCTTCAAGCCAGGAACTGAGTTACATTTAAGGCAATATGCTGAAGGAAGGCAGTTTGGTAAAAAAGGAAGAAAGGCTTGAAATGCCTCAATAAAACCATCATCTTCTGTGCAGGTTAGCTTCACCTAGGTAGTAAGCATCACTAAGCAAAAGAGAAGACCACAGACATTGGTATGCTCCATCCATGCTGCAAGAATGCTTATAAAGCAAGATGCTGAACAGATGTGATATAATAGGAGAAGTCAGTGTAAAGAGCAAAATGAAGAGCACATGTTATCAGGTTGTGCCACATGTTTTGTAGAAGCTGATGTCCAAATCAAAACGTGACCCACCTGGCATCTCTGTCTAGGTGTTTGTTCTCCAGACATGGCAGTTGTACGAGGATGAATGGGTACAACTGTAATGTGGGTAATTTCTGTATTTGTGTTCATAGTCATATTATATCTAGATATAGATATGCTATCTATGATTGCTTGTATTGATGCTTGCATTCCCAGTTTACTTCAGAAATGATTCCATTAAAATCAATGAACATATTGGTCCAATTCAAGGGAAAGGAATCCAGTGTCATGTCAGTTGAGAAGTGTGTGTGAAAATTCAATTGCTTGTGAAAGAGACACCAAGATTCAAAGTTGCTACTGCTGCCCAAAACAGGAAAGTTAGAATTTTCTGTCTTTTATATGAACTAAAAGGAAGACTTTTAATATCTCGACCCTCATCTAGTTATGATGCTGTGCAAGATAGTATCTGTAGGCACTGGATTAAATTCACTGCACTTTGTAATTACTCCTGTGAATGTCAAATGATGATAGGGCATGTCTGAGCTCTCTGACCTCCTTATGGCTATTGCCTCTCCATTCTGGTTTGAAAAGAGATTTAATCCTTCAGCAAGGCTCATTAAAAGAAAAAAAATTGGAGAGGAGAGGAGAGGAGAGGAGAGGAGGGGGGGGGGGGGGGGGGGGGGGGG
>VWZS01006254.1:53207-121758 GCA_013397075.1 Rhabdornis inornatus | reverse complement strand
TAGTTTTGTTTTGTTTTGTTTTGTTTTGTTTTTAATGGAAATAAAATATTTTTCTTCTTATTTTCCTACTACTTTTTAGCTATCTTGAGATAATTTTCTCATACTCTGGGTACTGCAAGGTCATACAAAACAAAGGGAAAAAACGTTGCATGGTCTTCATTAGGATTGAAATAATAATAATATTTCTTGAAAGCACATTCTCAGTCCTNCACATTCTCAGTCCTAGAAAGTCCCTTAGTAGTGTAATAGTGGTCTATGAACATCAAAATGTCTGAACCTGTTAATAACTCTTGAAAGTTTATTTTAGACAATTTAGTTGGAGCTTAAATATCCTTGATGAGTCACCTGTGGCATTGAAAACCTAGAGTAACTATTATTACAAATTTATAAAGGAATAGAAGTGTTATCAAAATCTGGCAATTTTTTTCACTGATGTTAGGTGAAATTCTGCAATGGGAAAACCCAATATGTTGCCAGCTACCTGTTTACAGTGTCCAGAAATTTCATTTTGCTGGTACTGAGATTTCCTTTATAACAGAAACAAAAGCCGTTAGGCATAAACCTTAACTAATTATTGTCAGATGCAAGAATCTGCACCTAAACCTGTATTTTTACATGCCTGCTTAAACAGAACATTTATCTTTACAATCTGAGACAACATGATGGTCAGTCAGCAACTAAGATTATTTGCTTTCCCCCAAAACTTGAGAAAATACAAATATATTAAAATAAATAAATAAAAAAGCAAATAAAGCAGCGGTTGGCACAGTATTCATGCTGTGGAATATTGAATAGCTTAACCTGAGATGTACCAAAATCAGGTGGGTTTTTTAAAAACATATTTTAACTAGATGATTTATGTCACTGTCTCATTCTAATACAAATACCCATGCTAAATGCAGATTCTTAGGTTTTTAAGTTAGGGTAGGGGACCAAGAAGTATCTTTCTAAAATCAAAATCAGTAATTCATCTCTACTTTAGCAGACAATAATATAATATTATATATAATACATACATATACATATATGTATATATATACATAATATTATATGACAATATTCTTTCTGTGAAAGAAGGAGAATTTAAAAAATCTTGTTGTAATGCCTTGTCTCAAGGGACTCTGACAAAAGGAAAACCAGTTTCTTGTTTTTCAGTGGAGCTTCAGTTGAAACTGCCTAACAAATGAAAACAACAGTCAAGTTTATATTTGCTTAATCTTGATCCGTGATGAGAAAAATTTGAATGACTGTTTATTGCTGTGCTCTATCTCTGAGACACAAAATCCATGAAAATATTCTGAGCCTTACCTAGTGGGTGTTCTGGTTGGCAAACTTTGGAAGCTTCACCTCTACACAAGGTTTGAGCAGGGCACAGATTGGGTGTGAACAGTGAGCTGACTCCCTGCAGTGATGACCAGCGAGTAGGGGACTTCTCTGAGGGCCCACATTTTGAGTGAAGATCATCTGGGTGTCAGTTAGAGGTGTTGAATTTTATCCGACATATGCATAAATGTGTGATGAAAGCTATCCAAGCATATTTTAACCTGCATTTGATAAAAGTATGTTGTTAAGTAATTCTTTCTGAGAAAGCAGATATTTTCCTTGGGAATTTGGAAGACTATTGCAATGAATATTGATATATTGCATAAAGCACTCGATGGGCATTGCAGGTAGGGCAAGGATAACTCATCTCATGACAAGAGATTGCTTTGTTTCTAGTTCTGATAAAGTGATGACGTTTCAAGGGACTTCTTTATACCTGTTTTTTTTTTTTCTTTCCTTAGGTTGTGAAAAATTCTTTGCAAATTGAGAAGTCGCTCTACACACAGCACCAGTTCCTGCCATGTGCTTGTACTGGAAAAATTCAGGTGTGGGTTTGCTCAAAAACATGTTTGACCAAAAGTGATATGCTCATCACAAGACATTTTCTTTGAAGCCTACAAATGTGGCCAGAAAGAAACCGTTTTTTGAGTTCATTCAGATACATGGATTGCAATTCTAATCATCTGTCTCTCTCTCTCTTGCCAACTCTCTTCCACTTCCTTTCCTCTTACTTTTATTTTCTTAGTCCTTCCAGCTCAGCCATTTGCACTGTTTCTGTAGACAGATGAAAGTCTCACACATCTGCCATGTGGGCAAGTGACGTACTAGCCTGTCAAAGCCTCCTATGGCTTTAATAAAACTCATCAAGTTCAATTCTTACTTTGGCAGAATTGGTTGGTGTGGTACCATGGCAGGCTAATGTGACTAAATATCTGCTTTTTTAACATCCTCACACTTAAATTTTAATTGCTCCCTTGTTGGCTACTGTCTTTGATCATATTTGGCCCCTCTACAGAGCCTGCGGCACTCCAGCTACAGACTTTTAATCCAGAAGGGATTGGCATCTCTTCTGAGAGTGTCTCTGTTCCCACTGAAGTACCTCTATCTCCCTGTTATGCACACACACATATATGTGGTACTCTTTTGTACACACTTCATCTTAATAGCACCAATGTGTTGAGGAAGCACATGTAGTTCCTCCTATGTTATCTGCCTATTCTGACAGAATGACAGAAGTGAGACCTTTATCGTAAATGTCCTGTATTTTAATAAAGCTAGAAAGTAAACCTTGATGGTTTGTTTCCCCTCAAATTATTTCTTGTCCCTACCTTGAAGCCAACACACACTTGCTTTGATTAATGCTCTTTATCAGACTAAAAATCCTTTATTCTATTCAGCTGCCATATTTTTGGGCTGCAAAACTGTTCTTTAGTCAGCTACATGCATAAAAGCACAGAAGATAGGACTTGAATACTAGTCCGTTCTGTCATGGCAGGACAAACAATACAAATCTGTTTCAAAAACTCTCCACTGATGAATATATGACTATCTCCCCAGGCAATCTGTTCTAGTACTTCACCTTCCTTATCCTTAGGAAATTTTTCCTAGTCTAACTTTTTTCTCCCTCATGCAATTTAAGTGCATTGTCTCTTGTTCTAACTGCCATTGATGTGGAGAACAAGGTGTTCTCCTCTTCCTTTGTCTATCTTTTTCTAATATGTTTGAACACTGCTACCACATTCCCCTATCAATTTTATCTTTGAGACATGCAACGCCAGTTCTTTTAATCCTTCCCCATGGGTCATGTTTTCTAGACATCTGACTATTTTCAGTTTCTCTCCTCTGGCCTTTTCAACTTTTTTTTTTTTCAACATTTTCTGCATGATCCCAGATGATTCTGCTTCCCTGTGAACCAAGAATGGTGAAACACATCAGAGCTATATATTAAAAAACCTAATTTTTTTCTGATAATTTAAGATATTTTCTTTCATAATTGCTTTGATTTTTCTACCTTTTTTGAAATCCTGGAATTNAGAAATTTCATTTTGCTGGTACTGAGATTTCCTTTATAACAGAAACAAAAGCCGTTAGGCATAAACCTTAACTAATTATTGTCAGATGCAAGAATCTGCACCTAAACCTGTATTTTTACATGCCTGCTTAAACAGAACATTTATCTTTACAATCTGAGACAACATGATGGTCAGTCAGCAACTAAGATTATTTGCTTTCCCCCAAAACTTGAGAAAATACAAATATATTAAAATAAATAAATAAAAAAGCAAATAAAGCAGCGGTTGGCACAGTATTCATGCTGTGGAATATTGAATAGCTTAACCTGAGATGTACCAAAATCAGGTGGGTTTTTTAAAAACATATTTTAACTAGATGATTTATGTCACTGTCTCATTCTAATACAAATACCCATGCTAAATGCAGATTCTTAGGTTTTTAAGTTAGGGTAGGGGACCAAGAAGTATCTTTCTAAAATCAAAATCAGTAATTCATCTCTACTTTAGCAGACAATAATATAATATTATATATAATACATACATATACATATATGTATATATATACATAATATTATATGACAATATTCTTTCTGTGAAAGAAGGAGAATTTAAAAAATCTTGTTGTAATGCCTTGTCTCAAGGGACTCTGACAAAAGGAAAACCAGTTTCTTGTTTTTCAGTGGAGCTTCAGTTGAAACTGCCTAACAAATGAAAACAACAGTCAAGTTTATATTTGCTTAATCTTGATCCGTGATGAGAAAAATTTGAATGACTGTTTATTGCTGTGCTCTATCTCTGAGACACAAAATCCATGAAAATATTCTGAGCCTTACCTAGTGGGTGTTCTGGTTGGCAAACTTTGGAAGCTTCACCTCTACACAAGGTTTGAGCAGGGCACAGATTGGGTGTGAACAGTGAGCTGACTCCCTGCAGTGATGACCAGCGAGTAGGGGACTTCTCTGAGGGCCCACATTTTGAGTGAAGATCATCTGGGTGTCAGTTAGAGGTGTTGAATTTTATCCGACATATGCATAAATGTGTGATGAAAGCTATCCAAGCATATTTTAACCTGCATTTGATAAAAGTATGTTGTTAAGNCTCACACTTAAATTTTAATTGCTCCCTTGTTGGCTACTGTCTTTGATCATATTTGGCCCCTCTACAGAGCCTGCGGCACTCCAGCTACAGACTTTTAATCCAGAAGGGATTGGCATCTCTTCTGAGAGTGTCTCTGTTCCCACTGAAGTACCTCTATCTCCCTGTTATGCACACACACATATATGTGGTACTCTTTTGTACACACTTCATCTTAATAGCACCAATGTGTTGAGGAAGCACATGTAGTTCCTCCTATGTTATCTGCCTATTCTGACAGAATGACAGAAGTGAGACCTTTATCGTAAATGTCCTGTATTTTAATAAAGCTAGAAAGTAAACCTTGATGGTTTGTTTCCCCTCAAATTATTTCTTGTCCCTACCTTGAAGCCAACACACACTTGCTTTGATTAATGCTCTTTATCAGACTAAAAATCCTTTATTCTATTCAGCTGCCATATTTTTGGGCTGCAAAACTGTTCTTTAGTCAGCTACATGCATAAAAGCACAGAAGATAGGACTTGAATACTAGTCCGTTCTGTCATGGCAGGACAAACAATACAAATCTGTTTCAAAAACTCTCCACTGATGAATATATGACTATCTCCCCAGGCAATCTGTTCTAGTACTTCACCTTCCTTATCCTTAGGAAATTTTTCCTAGTCTAACTTTTTTCTCCCTCATGCAATTTAAGTGCATTGTCTCTTGTTCTAACTGCCATTGATGTGGAGAACAAGGTGTTCTCCTCTTCCTTTGTCTATCTTTTTCTAATATGTTTGAACACTGCTACCACATTCCCCTATCAATTTTATCTTTGAGACATGCAACGCCAGTTCTTTTAATCCTTCCCCATGGGTCATGTTTTCTAGACATCTGACTATTTTCAGTTTCTCTCCTCTGGCCTTTTCAACTTTTTTTTTTTTCAACATTTTCTGCATGATCCCAGATGATTCTGCTTCCCTGTGAACCAAGAATGGTGAAACACATCAGAGCTATATATTAAAAAACCTAATTTTTTTCTGATAATTTAAGATATTTTCTTTCATAATTGCTTTGATTTTTCTACCTTTTTTGAAATCCTGGAATTCATTCATGTGAATATGTTGATTGTTGGGCTACCATGTTCTGTCTTGATTGCTACCAGAACCATAAGGTCTATATTTTCCCAAAGTTGGGACTTGCTTCTTGAGACACATATCAATATATTCTAAATAATTCCTTCTAATCATATCGCTCTTCCTGACAAATGTCTGTTAGGTCAGTTAAATCACAGCTTTTATCTTACGCTACTTATACATCTTCTTGATTGTTTCCCAATCTGTTTCCATTGGTGCACAGAAATCACAAACATGTAACAGTGAGTTCATTTACTGAACTCACTTCCTTTAGATGATGCTGCTATGAATAACGTTATCCTTCTTACTTTTAAGGGACTTTATCCAGAGTGTTGCAGTTTCTCCTTGCCAGTCAGTCACAGCTGAAGATATTCTCCTGTAAAGCTAGTGAATGTCACGCAATATGTGTAAACCCCTTTCACGCCATAGAAACCACCCTCCAACAATGACTTATGGACCATCTTCCCAAAGTCAAGGAAACTAAAGCCCTCCTGGTGAACCATCTGTGCAACCCTGCTTTCATCTGCTGGATGAATCTGTCCTGGTTTGATCCTTTGACCCTTGATAGAAGGATTAATGAAAATACCGTCTGAACCTCTGACTTCTTCACCCTTGCTCTGAGCCTCATTGTCACTTTTGATCCATTTAGAGGCATTCATAGCAGTATTGTTAGTATTCAGGTCTTTTGTTAAATCACATTCACTTCAATAGCATATGCTATTGAATAACCATTTTGGAGAGTTTTTCTAAGAATTTGTCATTAGTCTCCGTGCAATAATTATCCGTCCTTGGGGACACTGCAAAATCTTTTTTTTTACACACCAACATTATCATAAAGTATTATTTTTTGGTCTGAATTAGTTCATGCTTTGTTGATGCAAAAGTCCTTCATTAAAAAGCCAAGACTGACTGTTTTCTAGTAGTTGTTCCTCAGTAGTTCCTCACTGTGAATGTATGAGAACTGGCTTCTTGACACCATGAAATGTCAAGATGTGACTGCTATGGATGAGCATCACATTTTGCAGATATGGATTTGCAAAACCTGAAAATTTCTTGGTTTCTCCACTTTTGTGGAGGTGACCATCAGGAATGGAATCAAAACAGAGGAGTCATAAAGTCTCCTCAGGGATAATATTTTACTTACTCTTAACATTTATTTCCTTATTTTTAAAATAAATTTCTTATCTATTTACAGATTATAGCGAGTAAATGTGGGAATGGTCATACTGGTGCCAAATTGTCTTCATTTCCATGATCCATGTATATTTGGTTAAAATTCTGACTGAAAAATATTTGCAATTATTTTTCTTTGGTATTAAATATACAGAGATAGAATGTATGTGATTTTTTTCTCCACTGGTAATAATGATGATATCAGGGGGTAGGGATGGAATACTCAATCAATTATTAATGTTGAATTCTTTTAGGAGGACTCCTGAACCAAAGGGAAGACTTTTAAGTTTAATATTTAGTTTTTAGACATTTCATCAACATTTTCAAAATGATACCATTTATTTCAGACGTGCCATTATTTTTTTTTAAATACTACAAAAAAGTTTGTATTAAAATAGTATGGCATTTTTCTCTTCAACATAGCTTAAAATGTTAAACAAAATGTCTAATTTAGTCTTGAGACAGATAAAGTTTTATTCCTTCTTAATAAAATTCAGAATCAGATAATGTACCATCCCAAAGGATGCAGAAGAAAAGAAAATCCAAGTTATTATAAGTCAGATATTGCACGTTCATACGTCAAAGGAAGTGAACTAGAGACTGTTTATAAAATGTGGATTAGGAAAGGAATACAGTTTTGGTTGGGAACATGTTGCTGCTAGGTTAAAGGTTGAACTCAATGATCTTAGAGGTCTTTTCCAACCTTAATGTTTCTATAAGTTAGGCTATTATGTTGTATTAGAGAAGAAGAATTTTAGTAAGATTATATGATTACATGTCTATTGAAAGAGTAACCAATTGTGCTAGATCTAGAATACATAAAATGAGGAAGAAATAAAACTGAAAATTGCTTTAATAGCTGAATAAGTCTTCTCAAAATAAGTTCATCTGTTGCTTCTGAAGAGAGGTCTGTGGGGCAGGAAGGAGGGATGCTACTCACTCCAACTGGATTTGCAGGAAAGGACAGCCAACAGATATCTGTGACAAACAGCACTGCTGGCTTTGTTTCAGGTGATACTGAATTGCTGTGGAGCAGAGTTGTGTCTCATTACTGCAGAACAGACACCATGAGGTATGCTATGAGCTGTCAAATTGCATTCCACAACAAGATGGCAGCCTTTGAATTTTCTATCTAGATAGTGAAGGAAGGAATCAACTTGCATTAAATTTAAACTTAATGAGAGTAGTAGACTTAGATTAGATTCTATGAAAAAATTCTTTAATGTGAGAATGGTGATGCACTGGAATAGGTTGCCCAGAGAAATTTTGGATTCGCCATCCCTGTAAGTGTTCAAGGCCAGGTTCAATAAGATTTTGATTCTCGTCTAGTTTGGTTTTCCTGGTCTAGTGGTCTAGTGTCCCTACCCATCATGGGAAGTGTGTGTGTGTGTCTCTGTGTGTGTGTGTAATTAGATGACCTCTGAGGTTCTACAACTGACATTTCGGTTCTAATGCTATCGGGATATAAATTTCTCAAAAAGGTCTAGAAGTTATTACTGACAGTTTGCTAACTTAAAAATAGCTACATTCAACACATGGAAACTTATTCATCAGCTTAGCTTACCATCCTGAATAAACTTGATGGTGCATGTTTAAATGCTGATGCATTTCTTCTGGGAAAAAAAAAAGATGACTAAATGCCAGCATTCATTTTTAAGTAAAATATCTGTGTATCTTAGAGAAGAAAAATATGAGTGATAACTGAATCCTGCTATGAAAGTATCATAGTAAATGCTCCCAAACTTCATATCTGGCATTAGCACAAAAAGCAGGACCCTTTATGCTATGAAATAATAGAAGGTAAGTAAAAGTATCATTTAGAGTTGATCATTAAATATTCAAGCAACAAATAAAAAGTATGCAAAATACACAGCAAGTAGGAGAGAGAATTGTTAAAAAATTGACTGAAATGTATTTTAAATTAAACTGTGTTTAAAGATTACAAAGATCAACATGAAGCCTAAAAACTGTATTATTCATGATCACGTGGAAATCACAGAATACCACAGAATATTCCAAGTTATAAGGAACACACAAGGATCATCAAGTCCAACTCTCAGCCTTGCACATGGCTTCCTCAAGAATCATGTGACTGTGAGTAGTAAAGTTGAGGAGGGGCTTAATAAATGTTACGTCACAATCAGCTATTTTACATCTTATGGTAGTAGTGGACATGATATTTTTTCCCATTCTCTAAGTAATTCTGAAGGATATTAAGCAGTTAAACCATTAGGTGTAAAGCATTTGAAATGTTTTAAAGTATTTTAAACAAGATTGATGAAATAAAACCTAGCTGATTGTCCATATTTTTTGAAAGACAGGAAGTTCTACAGAACTTGAATAAAACCGATATTAAACGAATGTTTTTAAAGGTGATTTTGATGCTGTGCATAATTACAAGTTTATAAAATAAAACAATAGATTGGGACTTGAAAGAATACAAAATTTGCCAGTGACACTAAATTGGCAGGAGATGCTGACTCCCTCAAAGACAGACCCTGCAGAGCGATCTCAACAAGTCAGAGAGCTACAGGTGCAATCAGCAACATATGAAGTTTAACAGATGCAAGTGTCAGACTCTGCACCTGGCACTGGGCAGCCCTGTTTGTGTGTATAAACAAGAAATCAAAAGGCTGGAGAGCACTGCTGCAGAAAGGGCCTGGGAGTCCTGGTTGATGGCAAGTTGAACATGAGCCCCCAGTGCCCTGGCAGCCGGGAGGACCAAGAGGGTCCTGGAGAGCATCAGGGACAGCATCACAGCTGGGCAAGAGAGGGGATTGTCCTGCTCTGCTCTGAGCTGGGGCAGCCTCAGCTCCAGTGCTGGGGGCAGGTCTGGGTGACACAATACAAAAAAGACATTGAGCTGTTAGAGAGTGTCCAAAGGAGGGCCATGAGGATGGTGAAGGGTTTGGAGGGGAAGCCGTGTGAGGAGTGGCTGAGGGCACTTGGTCTGTTCAGCCTGGAGAAGGGGCACCTGAGGGGAGACCTTCCTTCCTCATGAGGGCAAGCAGGAGAGGCAGATACAGATCTGTTCTCTGTGCTGGCCAGTGACAGGACTCAAGGAAAAGGCATGAAACTGAGACAGGGGAGGTTTAGGCTGGATACCAGGAAAAGGTTTTTCACCCAAAGGGTGTTTGGGCATTGAAAGAGACTCCCTAGGGAAGTGGCCACAGCACCAAGCCTGACAGAGGTCAAGAAGACAATGACCAGAGGCACACGGTGTGATTTTTGTCATGTCCTGTGTGGGGATGGGAGTTGATCTGTAATCTCAACATGGGAAAATCTTCCTTGCTGTAGACCTTCTCCATGGTTCCCTCATCATTGCCTTGGCAATGAAGTCTGAAGCACAGGTGTTCAGTATCTTTGCCTTCTTTGCAACCTCTGTTTCAAGGGTTTGCATTGTATTCTCTTCTAAATCCACTTTTCCATACTATTTGTTTTTTTATTGATGTATTTGAACAAGGCCTACTTGCTGTGCTTGGTAGATTTAACTGCAGATGGGCCTTGGTCTTCCTCACTGCATTTCTGCATCCTCTGACAACATCCCAATATTCATCCCTGCTTACACCTTGTGCATCTTCTGCTTACATCTGTGTTTTAACAGGAGTTCCTTCTTCACCCAGGTCCCAGCCATTTTTGTTCGATTTCTTCCTTGGGGATGCACCATTCTTGAGCCTGGAGGAAGTGACCCCTGAGCGTCACCCAGCTCTCTTGCTGTTTTTGTATAGAGCTTTATTGCATTTTCAGATTTTTCTCACTGTTGTCTGAAAACTATCCATTTGCAAACACGTCCACCTCTGTGGCCATCTGCTCTGTTTTCTTACTTCCTTTTTATTTCGCTCTCCCTCTCCACACTCCAGTTTCTGATTTCAGAAATCTGCAGGAGCTCATTAGGCTCAATGTTGACCCCATATTCAATGTTCCCATGTACAGAAAGAGAGAAAGAGTCAAGACAGTGGCATATTTCATGATTCCTTTTTTTTTTATTATTACACATATTTACACTCTTTTTTGTAAGTACTTCCTGAAAACACATTTCTCCACGTTTGTAGATATAAGACTCTATTATGAATATCTTTAATTTTTTTATTCCATGTTGAGGAGCTGTCTCTTGTATTCGATATGACTTGTCTATTACACTAAGTAATTTTCAGTGTTTTGCAAAGACGTGGATTCTGTAACATAAAAAATTTAAGATCCGTGCAGTACAGAAATATCTCGTGTTTATTTCTGATTGTATGTAAGATGATATCTTACTGCAGACTATTATTGGCATTTAGAACTATCTGGTTGCAAAATACACTTTTCTTATTATTTTTGTGAAGTTCTGTGTTGCTTTTTCCTTTTGTGTGTGAATTTCTTTGCTTCAATATTCTTTCAAAGAGGTATCTTCCTGCATATCATCCTGATGTACAATTAGAAGTCAGTTGAAAAAGGCAAAAGTTTGCAGACACACTATTTTGTTTTCTTTGGAACAGTTTGTGAAAATGTCAGCAGATTTGCAGGAAACAAAGCAGCATGAAGGAGTAAGGGGATAGTTTTGATCATTGCCAAGAACTAGTGCAGCTTTTGGAACTCCAGAAAAAATAATCCATCTGTTTATCTAATACAACTTTCAATAATAACATTAAAAATCTGCTTCCTATTGTTAGTGTTATTATTTCTCCTGTCTTGTCAAAAGCATTCAACTTGCAGGAGAGGAATGGAGAATTTTATCCTCCAAGTAACTAGAAGAATTCTTAACAGTTCAATACTTGTCTTAAAGAATTAAAAATTATGTATTTAGAAGAGACGCCAGTCAATCTCCTCCAGAACAGCTCTGATATAAAAATCTACCTTCTTCAAATTTATAGACGTTGTAATAGTCATACTAATGTTTAATAAAGCAGAGAAATTTATTGTTAAGTAAATTAAAGGTGAATTTCTTCACATATCTTCTTCTGTTCTACACACCCATCCTCTATCGAGGCTCAGCCCTTATGCAGAGTTCATGCATTTGAATGATGATGCTCCATAAATTGCTATTGTGGAGTGAAGTGACATACATAAATGTGGAAGGAAGAGTCTTTTGCAGGTTGGGGTAAATTACTGTCTATTTTCTTCATCTGAAAAGATAGGCAATAATAAGGAGATGGTCAGGCAGACCTGACCAGGTAGGAGCAGAATTTCACAGACACAGCTGGTGTTGAATATTTTTGTAAAGTGAAATCAGTTTAATATTATTTTTCAAGCATTAAAAAAAAAACAAACTACAAGGGTTGCATACACCTACATGTGTATTCCAGCAACTGGCTTATCCTTTTGGTGTTTGCCAGTTTGCAGCTACATGTTTTATTTTCCATGTGTTGATACAGATTTCAGACGCAAGCGTTTATTCTGACCCTTTCAATAAATGTTAATGTCAGTTGGGTATTTCCAAAGCCCCGGGCCCTGGGAAATGAGCCTCCTTAGATTGGGCAGAGTAAGAAGGGAAGATGGTCACTGTGAGGCTGCCATGTATGGCACCTCTGGGATTTAAGAGGAATGATAGAGAAATAGGCAGTGAGTCTGGAGAGGAAGGCTGTCCCGTGTTGTCTCTGGAAAGCACACTTTTGTGTTAATCGACACCCATGGCCACACTATTCCTTTTACAGGCATGGTCTAGCCCTTAATCACTGCATGTTATAAGCCCAACTGGGACCATTTCCAGTGCTACACTTTAATATTATTTATTAGAAGGCCCAATAAAGCTTTCCTCTGTAGCCAGGCTCTTATTGTATGGTGTCAGTACATAAACAAGATTTGGAAGACTTCTTCCACTTACAGACATGTAGCAGAAGGCTAAATCTGAGAGGCCAAGTAGGATGTGATTTTAGCCTTTTTTTTCCATCAATATTACAGCAGACTAAATATTGAGGATGATTTGGGGACTAGAGAGTTTCAGCCAAAAACATTTCTTGCAATAAATTATTTCCCTGTTTTCATTCCTTCACTTACGAGACTTGGAAGGTTGGGAGTTTGTTTTTGGGTTTTTTTTTCTGTTTTTCTGTTTTGTTTTTTTTTAAATTCTTTAGAGTCTGTACCGGCATCAGCTTCCCATATGTTAGAGGCATCTCAGGGTTTATTAGTCAGCCTAAGTCAACTGAGATTTGTTGTATTTGCTTTCATAAAAGCTGTGTGTACTATATACTTCTTGAACTGGAAATCACACAATGCGTCTTATTTGCCTTCAATCACTCACAGATGCAGAATGGTCAGACCATTTCCCTTTAAATTGACCTGGGGGATTAGAGGAATTCAAAGGAATTTCCAGCTAACTAGTGCCTCTGATTTCCCTGACTTTATTTCTTGAGCCTTCGAGGTCAGAGTCTCTGGTAACTTAATCTGTCTCTGCCTCCCCAATTTGTTCACTTCCTTCCTTTTGTTTGCCTCCAGAGCAGTAACTGAGTAGCCAGGCTCAACTCCCGTGTTTGTGTGCTTCCAGAATTTTAAACCTAACAGTTGTATAAATCTGGTGGGA
The DNA here is from genome assembly GCA_013397075.1 of Rhabdornis inornatus. Classification (NCBI taxonomy): domain Eukaryota; kingdom Metazoa; phylum Chordata; class Aves; order Passeriformes; family Rhabdornithidae; genus Rhabdornis; species Rhabdornis inornatus. The sequence continues at coordinate 108,541 of VWZS01006254.1, read as the reverse complement.
GGAGGGTGCTCTGTTAAAAGCACAGGAGTCTGAAATTCTCCTTCACAGCAGTTTACGCCCTTTAATCTGCAAGCATCGATAGGCATAGAATCACATCAAAGGTAGATGTGAAAAACAAGCCTGTTGGCAGTAGTTTAAATCTGGCATGCAAGGATCACAGCTTCCACTGAAAAAATCCTATAGAGACTGGAGAAAGACTAAAAACTGGTCCCAACGCAGCAGAGTATTGGGAACAAGTGAAGGTCTTTCAGTGCTCATAAATCTGTCCTGAAGAGGAGGATTCAAGATGTTCTGACTCACAGCAGAAGATACAAAATCCAAGGAGGGGAAGGAGGGAGTTGGGAAGAGGAGAGCAGGGCCACAATCTGCTTTCAATCAGGGATGGCTAAAGGCAGTTCTCCATCTTTTTTTGGTTTTTGTTTCAGAAACTGTTCAGGAGTCTTTGCGTGGATTGTCTCAATTTTATCAGGGGACAGGAGCTTACTTAGCAGACAGGCATCTGAAAAGTAGCTGATGCTGTTATAAATACCTCTAACTTTTGTTTTTTACCTGCTGCCATAACTATGATGTTTTTTGTTTTGACATCTGCTCTTCATTCAACTACTCATTTTGACTTAAGTACTCGTACAGCTTCCTTTGAAAGACTTTGTGTGTCATTGCATAGCTGACTGCCATCTACTCTATAAACCAGTTTTTATTTTAAAAAATAAATTAGAAACCAAAACCCCGTAAACTTCCAATCAGATTGGTGAATAAAAATTTTAAAAAAAGCTTTCTCTTTTATTTTTCCTTGATTTTTTAACATGAAAAGTATTCATAAAAAGTATTGATTCTAAAATTGTAGCTCTTTAAAAATCTCACGGTGCATCAGTATGGAGTAAAAATCTTCAAAATATGAACACGATCTTTCCAAGGAAGACAGTAATTTTTGGCTTGTGTTTGCCAAGTAAAGGAAAACTAAATCTCTTATCATTGCTAAAACTGCCACCTTCCTGTCCAATGTGTTATGGTGATCACCCAAAAACTAATTTAAATGCATATTTTACCTACTCATCCTGATTAAAATGAGGAAAGCAAGTAAGATATGAGAAAAAAAAAAGTATAATGTATGATTGTCCTGGAATAATGTTCAATTTTGAGATACCAATGAGTTGCCACTTAAAAGTTATCATTTATGTTATTTCTTCATAGTGCCCAGACAGGCAAATTGTGTAAGGATGAAGCAAAGCTTGAGGTACCTCTGAATCTATCCAAAGTAGCCAGAAGTGTTTCCAGCAGTTTTGTCAATATTCCTTTGGAATTGAAAGAGTCTGAGGAAACTTAGGAAAATGTTAAGTTTAGAAATCAATGGGATCTAAGAACATATATGGAGAGAAAATGTAGATGATGAACTCAAAGGAAAAAAAATCTATCAGTCTGGTTTTGAAGGTCAGTCTTATCTTTGCTTGTTCAAGTTTTAGAAAGGAGGAAGGAAATGTTAATGAAGCTGCTGTAGCCACAAAGCTTCCTTTTAGTCCTGTGTCCCCTTTTTTTGCATTGCTCTAGCGAGTCATTGCATTGCTCTGTCCTGTCATTTATTGCTTTCTGGCAAAAAGAAATAAAGTGGTTATATAAGGTAAATAAAACCCTAACTGTATGAAATATTTTTTCTTCATTTTCATACAAGCATCTTTCCATAAATTTTACAAGTAAAGTGTCTCAGATGAAATTCAAAAATCTAAATTAGCTTCAGAGTATTGTGATTGTTTCTAGGAGCCTGTGTAGGTTTATATTCTTTTGGCTTATCCCAAATGCACATCCCTCTAAATAAAAAATGTGGTCTGTGGTTCTTTTATATGACATTTCTCCCATGTTGTACTGGTGAATGAGGCACACTTATTAGCTCCCCTCAGCAGAGAGGGATTGGCTGTTTTCTCTCATCCATCTCGGCTTGGGAAAGAGGTATTGGCAGTTTAATAGAAGTGACCTCAATCAATAAGACTGTGAACAGAAGTGTGAAGGGGGCTTTGGAACAATGATTTTACCGAAGAAAAATGTGGGGGAATTTACTTGGCCCTTGGAAATCCAAGGCAGGCTAGCAGACTGTTACAGCCAAAGCGGGAAGTTGCACACCCAGAGCTGTTCCACACAAAGGCATCAAGTGGTGATCTAAACAACAAGTGGAGTATGAGACATGCAGAGAGAGAACCATCATATAAATTGCAAAAATATGTATTTTGTAGCGTGCTATACTCTTTTGTTTTAAATGATAGTACAGATGGTAGTACATTTTTCTTAGTCTTCAGGGAGGCTAGACTTAGATTTCAGAGCAGGGAAGTTTTTTCTGTTATTCAGTCTACATTCATTTTGGCTTCTTTCCATCTTCTGACTCCCAGTTATACCTTCATGGACCAGGAAGCATGTGTAGCAGCTCCATGCTTCAGACCACCATGTAGTCCCTGTACTTGCAGCCTTCTGAGATGGTGAAGAGAAGAGGGGCTGGAAGGGTCACTTATAGTCAGTCCTTGACTTGAATAATTGTGATGTCTCCCTGGTGCCTGCATCCTGCAGTTAATCATAGCAGTATTTTGCTGCATTTTAAGTCTGTGAAAAGAATGAAATTGAGTTCCGTAGATTAAAGCCTAGGACCTGTGGTTTTGATCATTCTGATTAATCCTTCATTTATGGAAGTTCTCTGAACTTTCTCTGACATGTTAGCAACTTTCTGTTTTACCTGAGTTTCCAAGAAATTAATATTGATGTTTGAGTTCAGTCACACCACTGCTATACAGAGAAGTGTCACTTCTTGTATATGAGAAATGATGGCTTTTTCGTATGGTTTCATAAAGTGTATTGATCTCTTTTGCCACCAATTTTCTATTACAAGTTCTTTGCTAATTTTGACTTTCCTATTAGTCTTCTTGAGGTTTTTTTCCTTCACTGTTTTGTAAATACCTCCCTCCTGCTGAGTATCTGTTTCAATTTATTTTCCCTCAAACACTTTAACTTGTCTTTTTCACAAGACTCTCATTTTGTAACTTCCTGCCTTTATTTCTGACCCCTCTAGGACACTCTGGTTTATGATCAAACAAACCTGTTCAGAGGCTCTATGAAAAAAGAGACTGTGCATTTGTAGGTTTATTTTTATTGAATCATAGTGAAAATTGCACCTTGAGGGAGGGCTTTATTACATTTAACTACTTAACCAGGATTTATTAAAAATAAACAGCATAGGAGTCAAGACCTTCCAGATGGTATCTCACTTTAAATCTTGCTTCAAAATGTATACAGACTTATGAGCTATCTGTGTATAACTCCTCTGATTAATGAACCTTAGATCAGCCTAGATTAGTTTCTCATTATTTTTAGTTCAGATACTCCAAAAGTCTTTGTATACCATGGATTTGAAGAGGTTGAGTGTGGTGAGTGAAGAGGAGTTTCCCTTCTCAAGGCACTTTTATGTGGGAACAATAATTAAAAACACCATGTAGGAAAGAATTGACCTGTGCCTCGTCCTCTGTTATAATTAAGGTCATTACAGCAGTTCTAGGGACTCTGCCATTTTTAGGAAGTTAGTTGTTGTCCTACAGTGCTAAATAGGTAAACTCCAGCTTGAGGTCAGTATTTGTGGGAGTTGAGGGACAACTGGATCTTTGCAGTGAAAGCATCTTTTACCAGATTCTAACTCACAGATTATTCATACTATAAGAAAAAAAAAAAAAACAACAAAAAAACAACATACTTTTCTCCTGCTATTTTGAAGAGTCCAAAAATTCTGTTAAAAATCAGTGGTTTGATTTTATAGAATTTTTATAGGAGAAGAAAGTATTTTGCTATATAATGGAAAGGTTGCACTGAGCCAGGTTTTCATCTGTTGCATCAGTGTAATGCTAAACAAATTCTACTGATCCTAGTGCAATGACATGGGATTTTTTGCTGGATTCACACTGGACTTACAGAGATCAGACTCTAAATTTCTATTTTTTGAATGGACTTTAGGGAAAGTATTGACACTTTTGAAGGATTTCTGCAACACTCATGGACTGTGTGTATATGACATATTTTTCTTTACATGCACATATGACAACCTTTTTGAGAGAACAGGAGGGAGAAAAGTCCTTGGCAGAAGTCACTTATGGGCAAAATACATTTTTTAAAAATTTCTTTTTTTCCACTAGCACTATAGTGTTGGTAAAGTTCAAATAAGCATACTGCACAGCTATAGAAGAAATAGTCACAACTGTATTACATCAAAAACTGGAGCTCAGACAAGCAAAAATCAAAGCCTGTGTCAAGTACATCAAGATCACCATCAGGCTTTTGTCTGGCTGCTAAAAAGAGCTTACTCTTGATAAAGGGGGAAAAGGCAGATGGAAGCAAGGTTTTACAATCATAATTCACATTCCATATCACATAACAGCTACTCCAGGCTTTGTCTCATCCTTTAAATCTGTTCTTTACTGAGGAATTAAAGAAAGGAATGAGAAATCCACAGAAGGAGGTGTGCAGTGCCTGCTCAGAGAATCTCTCTGTGCTGACATCTTGCTGTAATGCCATTTAGACATCACCACTACCAGCCAAAGAAAAAAGAACATGGCTGTGTGCTGTGTGCCTTCCCCTTACCCCCTGCACACTTGTGCTCATTATGGCTCTTTCTTTAAACTGCTGGCTAGACAGCTGGCCATGCCTCAGAGGAGCGTGGGGTAAGGGAGCATATAAATTACTGTTGCATTTTATGGCCAAGATAAACTCAAACTGCAGAGTTATAGCTTGAACTGACACACAAAAAAGAGAACCTTGCAGGCCTCTGAAAAGCAAAGGGAAGGAAAAGCAAAGTAAATGTATTTCAGCTAACCTAGCAGTGGTGGGGGGCCAGGGAAAGGAAAAGACATGTAAAAGATAGATCTTCTCTAGGTCTAAAGAGAAGAACTAGGTTAATACTTCTGTGTTTGTAACTGTAAATCTGTAATTTCAAATTAGTATTTTTAAAGAAAATTTAGGCTTCTTTGCATTATGTTATCATTGTGTATTTTCAAAGATGGCAAAGAATATGGTGTGATAATTTTAAAATTGGGAATTTGATTAAATGATGCTTAACATTTACGTGTTTTCAGGTAGGTAAGTGCTTGGATAACACAGATGAACATTAAGCAGGTTGGTCTACTTGGACCTGTCTGTGGTAGCTCCATGCCTCTCACAAGTAATAGGCCTTTTTTTGTTTTTTTTTTAAAGATTCAAGATACATCTGAGTGTGAAAGAGTTGTTAAGAAAATATAATTTCATCCATGTTAATTTCTGATTGACTTTACACAGAAAAGAAAAAATAGTGGTTCCTAATTTCACAAAATCACAGAATGGGTCAGGTTGGACAGGACCACAGTGGGTCATCTGGTCCAATTTCCCTGCTCAAGCAGGGTTATCCCAGGGCACCTGACATGGGATTGCATCCAGACAAGTATGGAATACCTCTAGTGAGGGAGAATCCACATATTCTCTGGCCACCCTGTGTCAGTGTGTGGTCACTTGCACAGTAAAAAAATTCTTCCTCATGTTCAACTGGAACTTCTTGTGCATCAGTTTCTGCCTCTTGTGCTATTGCTGGGTACCCTGAAGAGCTTGGACCCATCCTCTTGACAGCCTCCCTCCAGATACTCATAGACATTGATGAGGTCCCCTCTCAGTTATCTTTTCCTGAGGCTGAATAGGCCCAGCTCCCTCAACCTTTCCATTCATAAAATAAATACTCCAGCTTCTTAATCATCCTTTTGCTCATACTTCAACCCTCTCCAGGAGCTCTGTGTCTCTCATGAACTGAGAAGTCCTTCACTGGACACAGCACTCCAGGTGAGGCTTAACTGGTGGCTGAGCAGAGGGGTAGGATCTCCTTTGATCTCCTGGCAATTCTCTTCCTAATGCATCCCTAAATACCATTGACCCTGGCCACCAGGACACACTGCTGGCTCATGGAGAGCTTGTTGCACACCAGGACCCCCAGCTCCTTCTCCACAGAGCTGCTTTCCAGCAGGTCACCCCCAGCCTGTGCTGGTGCCTGGGGTTGTTCCTCCCCAGGTGCAGGACCCTGCATTTGCCTTTGCTGAATTTCAGAGGGTTTCTCTCTGCCCATCTCTCCGGGCTGTTGAGGTCCTTCTGAAGGGCTGCACAGCCCTCTGGGGTATCAGCCACTCCTCCCAGCTTTGTGCTGTCAGTGAAATTGCTGAGGAGGCCTCTGCACCTTCATCCGAGTCATTGATGGATAAGTTAAACACATCTGGGCCCAGTATTGGACCTTGGGATGAACCACCACAGACAGGGCTCCAACTACAGCCTGTGCCACTGATTATGATCTCTGGGATCTGCTTTTCATCCAGTTCCCAATCCAGCTCCCTGTCCACTCATCCAGTCCACTCTCCCTGAGTTTGCCTGTGAGGACATTGTTAGAGACTATGTTGAAAGCCTTGAAGATGAGGTAGCACAAGATCTGCTGCTCTCCCCTCATCCATCCAGGTAGTTGTTACATTGTGGAAGGCAATCAGGTTGGTCAAGCATGATGTGCCTTTAGTGAATCCATGCTGCGACTCCTGATCACCTTCTTGGCTTTCCTGTGGATAGAGGTGGCCTCCAGAATGAGGTGCTTTGCAGGGACTGAGATGAGGCTGATTGGATGCAGTTCTCTGCATCCTCCTTCCTGCCCTGATTGAGCACTGGGGTGACATTTATTTTCTTCAGTCCTCAGGCACTAGTCCTGACCTCCATAACCTTTCAAAGATGATTGTAAGGAGCATAGCTATGATGTCTATCAGCTCTCTCAGCAGTTCTGGGTGCATCCTGCCAGGGCCCATGGACTTGTAGATGTCAAGTTTGCTTAGGTGTTCTCCAGCCCAACCCTTCTTGACCAAGGAAACCTCTTCCAGCATTCCTTTACCCTGATCTGGCTCAGAGATCCCTGCAGGCTGGTCTTGCCAGTGAAGACCAAAACAAAGATGTCATTCAGTAATGACATTCTGCCTTCTCTGTGTCCTCTGTTACCAGGGTCCCCACTTAATTTAGTAATGGGCCCACATTATCCTTAGTTTTTCTTTAGTTACTGATGTATTTGTAGACACTTGTATTGTTGTCCTTGACATCCTTGTCCAGATTTAATCCCAGGTGGTCCTTCAACTTCCTCATCTCATTTATACTTACTCTGGCAATCTCCCTATATTCATTACAAGTGGCTTGACATTGTTTCCATCTCCTATGTATTTTCTGCTCAAACTTAAGTTAGGACAGAAGTTCTTGATTCATCTATGTGTGTATCTTGCCTTCTTTTCCCAGTTTCTTGCTCACTGGGATGCATTGTTCTTGAGCCTGGAGGAAGTGATCCTTGAATACCAACCAAGTCTTTTGGATCCCCCCTCCCTGCAGGGCTTCTTCACTTGTGATTCTTCCAAGATCCCTGAAGAGACTAAAGTCAGCTCTTTAGCCTCAAAAAATCCACAATCTCTGGATCTCCACGGCATGGCTCCTTCCTTCCCAACCATCACATCTTGCAGCAAGGCTTTCCCCCTTTGTTTGTATAAGTTCCAGCAGCACATGATCCTTGTGGGATCCTCCACCGCCTGTGTCAGGAAGTTGTCAATGCTTTCCAGGAAACTCCTGGACTGTTTGTGATTCACTGTGTTGCTTCTCCAGTAGATGTTAAGGTGGTTGATTACTGGTCTTTCAGAAAATTTATTTAATTTTGCACCCAGTACTGGCTAGGTTATTTGGAGAACACAGGATTTGTTTGAATGCCAGCATGGATTTATGCTCCAGCTTGTAATACCAGATGCCAAATATTCAGAGAGTTGTGTATAAAAACTCGGTCCATTACCTCACACTACTGTAAGTATTCCCTGGGAGCGCCACATAGTTTGTGGAACAAAGAGGAGCTGAAATATGTGCAGCTTGGCCCCTTTCCTCAGGAAACTGTGCCAGAAGACCAACAAAATAAGTTCTGGATTGACTTATTTTCAAAAACCTATGGACTGGAGGACAGTGTGTGGTGTGTAATACTGCTCTGCTGCAATAAAACATAAAACATGAAGCTTTATCTTTCAGCCAGAAACTCTGGGACCTGTTGGAGACCACAGTCTAAATCAAGAATCAAAACACTTCCCCAGCACAACTGCAAATTGGAAAGAAGTCCATGTGCTCTTCTGAGAAATATACAGAGAGAGGATGACTTCTAAGTGCTTAAAAGGTTCTCAGAACAACTTTGTGACTTTTGTAGGTGAAAAAAATAAAAATGCCAGATACATATTTGTTATGCTTTTGTGGAGGTCTGACAGGTCAGGAAGAAAGCTTTTAAGAAAAGTAATTATTTGTTTGCTGTATACTATTAGTATCATGATTGTCACTAAAATGGATTATATTGTATAAATAGAATGTCTGAAAGTGAGGCAAAATGTCTTACACAATTTATTATAATACAAATTCTACAAAGACAAGCCATAACAAACAACACTATGCACTTCAACAAATGTGGTATTCTCTATACCAAGATTAGTGACTTTAAGAAAATCATTCTTAAGAGTTTAAGAAAATCCTTCTGATTTCTGTTCAAATGTCATAGCACTATTCGTGGTTACAGGAACAAGAGTGCCAAAGATGTAACAAACTATGTATTCTGCACCCATCCCCATTATTCCTGGCAAACTGTTAATGGTGGGTAGATTGCAGCAGCTGTCCAGTGCACACCCCATCCCTCAGGCTATGAGCTCCGTGTTAAATGAGAGAAGGAAAAAGAGACAACCCTGTGAGGCAGATAAATGCTTCTTTTCCTTCACACTGATGACTCAGCCCTGATAACTCCCTCTGGGGAAGCAGCAGCACAGTCCCACCCATCCTGAGGGGGCCATCTCTGCTAATGGGCCATAATGGACCTCAGTGGCACCAGCAGAATAGATAGCTGCAATGAACATCAAGGACTCCAAAAACATCTTGTGATTCACGGGACTACATCATCCCATTGTGAAACTCCCTGTCCCGAGGGAAGTACTGAACATTTCTGCCTGGATTTTGAGGGTATATAATGCTGGGCTTTGGGAACTTGGACACCACCACCACTGGAAATCCAGAGGAGGACCTGAACTACCACAGGACCACCACTTTTGACAAGACTACAAACATCACTTCAACAGCACTGCAACCATTGCTTAATTGGACTATGACCACCACCCTAACTAACACGGGCCAAGTTGTACTCTGATTTTGTGGGTTTAAACAAGTTTTTTCTATCATCACCTTTATTGTAATCTTTCAGTTAAATTTTAACTCTGACCTGAAATCGCTTGCAAGGTATTTGTGTGTGGTTAATTTCTCCCACTGGCTTACTTTCAAACTAACACACACTAGCACTTTAAATAAGTTTAAATAAGGTTCAAATGTCGAAATATACTCCCTACCAAAGTCCAGTAGTCTTCCTACCAAAGTCTAGTAGTCTAATCTAATAGTTTCAATGTCCTAAATGGGGCATTGATATACAGAGAATTACAAGTGTGCGACTGGACATAAAAGCTATCTAAGTACTGTAATCTGTTCTCATCCCACAATAATACAGTATTCATACATCTTTTCTGCTGTTTGTCATGAATCATGATTGTTGACAAATATAGGTGGAAGATCTCAACACGGCATGCAAGCAGATAGTTCCTTTGTGGGGTTTTTATCTGTAAGTCAGTTAAGTAATTGGACTTCTGTGGCCATGAGCTCTCCCAGTCATTAAGAGAGAGCTATGAAAAATGTTTTGCATTAAAAAAAAGGCAAATACACATATTTTCCATTACTTCTGGGTTCTCCTATTAGATTTTCATTATAAACAAGCCATAAGTCTTACCTGGAATTCACTGTAAGTTCTATTTGTGAAACAATTATTGAATAGATTAAAATTTAGTGGCTTTATAGTTAAGAAGTACTTCAAAGCCAATGTTGATAAGGTTCTAATACTAACTCTGCTTTGAAGATAGGCTCCAAATTACTAAATTAAGCTTCTGATCAATAAATTAAAAAATACACGTCTTTTAAATTATTAAGTTCTACATCAGGAGACGTTCCATACTAATAGAAAGAATATAGAACAATTATTCAAAGGAAATTTAAACTTATGTCATGATTTATTCTGCTAAAGATTAGATTCATTCAAGGCAGCTTTTAGCAGTTCGAATATTTCAACAGCAAAACCAAGGCAGTAGCTTTTTGAAGACAATACTGCAATCTAAAGGATGTAGTAACAGGAAGCCTGATGGAAAGAGACAGACTATTTCCTTAACAAACAAACCCTCCAATATTTATTTTATTTCTTTTGAAGCCAGACATTTACTGGAGTGTCTGTCACCTGATAATGTGTTTTCAAGATAGGCTGGCTTTACAAAGACTCTGGAGAATCATGGAGCTATTGTCTTGAGAAAACACTTACTTCCTATGACACTAAGGCATTAAATGATATCAGAGGTCAGATATTATTCTGACTTTGCTGCTAAATATTAATTCTCTCATCAGCGCTTCATATATTATTCCTATTCCTATTATTGCTCTCTTTTCCAAAATTAATCTCCATTCTTCCACAATTGCATCTTATTACTCTTTGCTTTGTTCCACTTATGCTCTGTAGGTTGTGTTGTATCATACGGGTTTCCCAGTTGCATGTCATTCTCTCCACTCACTTGACTTTCTTAATTGTATAAGAAAGTCTAAAATTATGGCTAATGGTTTAAATTTATTTTTATTTATGGAGTTTAATTTACTGAGATAAAGTCTAGAGGATGACTAACAAAGTCCTGGTATTGTAAAGCACAGACCAGTTGAAAATCAAAGCATTGCTATGAATTTTGGATTCCAATCTTCCTGCATCTATACTAAATTTATTTTGAGATTATTTCTGATGACTTTGTATTTTCCATCGTCTCATCTTTATTTTGTGTGTATAGAAATTATCTGATTGGTTTTGATAGTTATGCAGTTTTGGCAACAACTTTCAATAACATTTGCAGTTTATCCCTTTTATGAAGGAGAGTAAGAGAACTTTAATAATAAGTGAGGTTATCCAAAGGCTAGCATCATTAAACTCAATAGACACTGTTTTCTATTTTAATTTATTAATTTTAGTCAATTTCATAGGATATGGATATGCAGCTCACCTGGGCTCACCATGTAAAACTTCATTTTTCCTGTCTGTCACACCCTGTGAGACAGCATAAGTATTTCTTGTTATATGTGTGAAGATACGCAAATTTTGCCGGTGCTGAAGAGTGCTTCCTCCCCATAAATGGTAATGATGGAGAAAAGAATGGTCTCAATAAAAAAAGGCACGTGTAGAGTAATGTATGTTATTGTTCATATAGAAACTCAGTCTTTCAGAATAAAAAAATGTGTGGTCTCTGAAATCCATCCTAGATGAAACTGTGCATAGCCATAGCAGAAATATGTCAATCAATTCCTTGCTGGCTTTTCTTTGAAGAAGAAATAAAATAGCAAGGACACAGAGTGTGGATCAAATTGCTGGAAGCATGGATGTAGATCAATTATTCATCATTTATTACAAAATAGAATAGGTCAACAATTCATAAATGAAAGGTAAGATAAATACCCAAACCATTATTATTACACATGGATTTATTTCTGTCTTTATTACATTTTGCTTTTGGCAGAGACTTTTAAAAGAAAGAGTATTTTTATGTGAAAAATTTACTGGGGAAAAAATTCCATTCCCTTTTTGGTTGTTTCGTGTACCTGAGATTTCACTCTTCCATAAAACTCCTCTGGAATAATGAAAATTTTTCATATTGAATCACACAAATGTTTTCAAAGCCACTTCTGTGTGAAATGTCATTCTCTGTAGTTCTGATGAGACACTTAAGAGGAATTGTGGCCATGTCTTAAATCTCTATCTTGAAGGAAGATAACAGTAAAAATGAAGAAATGATCATTAAACAGACCAATTGGCTGTAGAAATGCTCTTATGTAATTCTAATTTGCTTTAGGACTGAAAAAACAAAAATCATGTTTCTCAAAGGAAGTAAATACCGGTTGTGGTACTCCAAGAGAAAATTAATATATGACTTATTTGTAAACAGAGTGATATGATTTCACAGAGCCTTGTCTCCTGGTAGATCATCTGCCAGAGTGTGAGCTGTTGATAAATTCCTCAGGTTGGAGAAAAATAGGGACATACTGTGATTTTAGTTGGGCAAGAGGAAATCAAACCCAGCTTCCATTTCTAAGGATTTTGCTTTTGGGATATAAGTCTTGGAAAAACTGGTTGTTTCCTCTTGTTTCTCAGATGAGAATTTTTGTCATGGATCACATAAGAGAAGAATATGGCAACTCTTAAAGCAAAATCCTTATTCCACATTGGTGGTCTCTTTCCTGAGGGATTAAAGTGTCAGAATGCAAGAAAAGAATCCCTAACCATTGCTTCCTAGAAGGATTGCGAAGAAGTTCTTCGTGGCAGGCAAGCTCAAGTAAAAAATTTCTGCTTGGAAACAGAGAGCAAGCAGGAAGGGCCACGCTGTCTCTGCTAGACATCAGAGCACATAGTGGTGTGTAGAGTCTGTTGGGAGGCAGGCATGATCCTAGGGCTACTGTAGGACCTCTCCAGGTCCTGGACCAGCAAAAAATGAGTCTGAAAGCCATTTTCCTGGCTGTCTTCTCCCTTGGCTGCAAGCTCTATGTTGCCTCCTCTACAGGACGTTGCTGCAGACGAGATCTGAAGTAAAAAACAGCCAGCTTTAACTCACTACACAGATTGAGCAGGTTTGCACTGCCTCTCTAGCTGAAGCACAGGAGGCAGGATGCTGTCCACAAGGAAGTACCAAAACAAACAACATACACAAATTCCTAATGTCGGAATCCCCAAATGCTGTATGAATCACTCCATTAAACAGCCCTTCCCGAAGTGTTAATTTATGTTGGAGTTAATGCTCTGAATAACTTTGAATCAGTCTGAAGATGAGACACAAAATTTTTATAGAATTAAGTTTCTCTGGCTTTGCTGAATCATATTAATCTGTCCAGTTCATCTATTTTGCCAATTAATCTGTAATTTAACCAATATATATAAAGTATCATGGCTCAAAGGTAAAGTAGAATTTCAAAGCAATCAATCTGTCTATTAAGGACTCTAAACGACACAAGAATAGGGAAAAACCCCCAAATAGTAGACGTTAAAGATTTTCTGAAGTCTTTTTAAATAGACTGGATTATTATCTACAAAAGACAAATGTTTTTAACAGAATTGCAGATATATATTCTTCACAGATTTCAGTGCTTCCTGAAATTATAACCTCTCTCATTATCAGAACATCAAGAAATACTATGTTGGTTGATGTCAGGATTGATCTTTCAGTGCTCATCTGAAATCTGTAGTAGAACCCAAGTGAACAATGGGCAATGACATGCAAGTGGACAGCTCTGCAACTCCTAATGCTGCAAGTTCTGCTGCTCCTGGGGTTGAAGAAAGGACAGCAAAACCTGTCAGATGAATATAGTGATTTTGTTTGAAACAACAGTTGAACACAAAACCAAAAAATAAGTTTTGAAGAGAAGAAATGACCTCTCAAATTTATTTCCCACAATTTATTTTCAAGCTTGCAAATATCAAATAATTGAGCTGTAAAGGGGACAGGTGACTGACAAATCCAGAAAATGTATCTGAATTCTTGTTTGCCCTGAGTTTTCCAGTGAATGAGTCACTACAGTTTTTCAGAAGCTGTGATGCCAGGCAGAGATTCATGTGGAGATAAGACTTTCTAAAAAATATACTTGTTAAGAATTTCCTCTTCATATCTGATGCATGCCTCAATGGATGTCATAATATTTAAGCGGTTGCTGACTATTACTGTGTAAAATGCACAGCTTGGGAATGTACTCAGTCACTTGTACTGAACTGTAAAGCCAAGGGCAAAAGGCAACAGAGTTTCCAGGGTGAAGACTAAACTGCTGGATGACAATAAAGATGGTGTTGGATACAGGCTCACAGCACCAGCCTCACATTCCTAAACAGATCTTTGTCAGGCACAAGATCACACAGTCCCCACAGTAATAATAAAGCAGCATGCCTTCTGTTTTTTTACACACTTCTCTCTTTGAAGAACTGTTTTTAGTAGTCAAACCTTCTGACAGATTTGATAAATTGTTATTACAATTTGTGCTCTGTGTCCAGCACAAACCGTTCTCAAAATACTCAGAAAAGAGAAAAAAAAAATCTATTACAAAACACAGAGGTGCTTGCAGATTCAGTCAAGTGAGATTAGTCAGTTTAGTGTGGCTGCATGGCTGCAGCCATTAATTGAGAGCCGAGGGAGATATATTCTACAGAGAGCAGAGCATTTTACAGCACATCTTGGATAAAACATCTCCTGGTCAGTATTAACTCCCAAGCCTTGTTAAACAGCATAATTGAAAGAAAAATGTCACATAATTTTGCTCCTAAATAATTGATGGTGGCTGAGCACTAGACAAAAGGCCTGGTTCTCCCTCCCCTCTTTAAGGTTCTCCAGGCCCTGTCTGCAAAAACCTGCCAGCAGTCAATGGAATTTATGGGGATGTAAAAATATTGTAGCTGATCAGAGAAACAGGCTGCGTACATGCCTTCACAGTGTTTGTTTGCTACACTATTTCTATTCTTTTGAGTTTTCATAGACCCATTTTCTTTTTCTGAATAACAGATATCTCCAAGAGAGTTTAGGAAAATAGCTTAAAATATAAAAACACTGCTGGCTTTTCTGTTGCGCTTAAAGAAGCTTACGACCTAAAGAAATCTGGGATCAAGTTTTCTGTTTGCTAACAACAGAAGGGAAAATCCACAAAATCAGATTACAAGCTAAAACCTAAAATAAAAAAAAATATTTATTGTATGAAAAACAGATGGACTTTAGAAAGAGAGATTATAAATAATTCCTTTCTTCTTTTTACATAGGAATTTTGGAAGCAATTAATTTACCTACTTGGAAATAATTTCCTCTAATGCTAGGAAGACCTTTTGAGCATTTTGGGTTCACAAAGAGTGGGTTCACACAGCATGCAATTCATACATAGTTATGAAATTTTACATAATGAAAGTGACACTTCATCCATTTTCGTCTTTTTCTTTCTTGTGAATTGCAGCTGTTACATCTGTGGCAGTTTCCATAGTAACACTCAATTTTGGACTTTACTAAAGGGTGAGAACAAGTAGCTTGAGAATGACTGACCAGGAAATAGGTTTAAAATGAAAAATTATGAAACATTTAGGGCTTGTTAGGGGAAAAAAAACGAAAAAACCCACACAACTGAAAAACTTTGAACTCTTTCCAGCCCCTTAGAGGGTTTTAACCTAGCCTTCTAAAACTACTCCAAACAACAGTTCTGGACACATAAAACATTAACACTGTGACCTGAGATTTCGCAGTTTGATGAGACAGTGGTTTCTACTGTGAAGATTATGGCACTGTAACTTTGTACTAAATTTTCGATATAAAGAGTCCTGTAATTTTTGCAATCATTCCACTTACTCTCAGGAAGTGATCTTGCCTCAGCAACATGTGTGCTGGAGTCACATGTGATAGCACTGAGGTGGTCTGGACAAGCATTAGAGTATGATCTCAGCCCAGTAAGATTTAATAAAAATCACATGGCAGTTGCACGGGAAAAAAGTTCATAAATTACAAGAATGCTTCCCCCCATCTGCCCCAAAGTCTGTTTTAAGGACCATCTCTGTTTTAAAGCTGTGCCTATATATATTTAGCTAAAGCTCAAAAGAATAATGGGAGTAGGAACTAGTAGAAACATAAAGAGCCTGGAAGACAGTCTACCATGACTGCTGCACAAGCCCTCCCCATGGAGTGAATACTCTCTAGAAATAACTGTTGCTAATAACTTCAAAGGAGGGAAAATAGAAGAGAGAGCAGATATTTGGTGGTTTAGCAGCTAAAACTTTGAACCTTTCACCTCTGTATCCATAATGAAAGCCCAGCTTGAAGTTTTCAGAAAAAGTATTTTCTACTTCAAAATGGAAAGACCTTACCATACATAATTGGAAGTGATTTAGGATAAGAAGTTAAAATAGTAGTTTTATGGGGTCACGACCTTTTAACCTCCACATTTTGTCATGGTGCTTTTTTACAGCTGGTGACATTTAGTCCAGGGAATAATTTGTCTTGACATGTTTTTGTTTTACTTTGTGTTCAGTTTTGTAGCAGTGTTCGGTTTTGCAGCAGTGGCACATAAATACTTCATATAAGTGTTTAGATGCTCTGAATTGGATTATTAGAAGGTTGATTATTTGTCTCATCTTCTGATTTATTACAGTACATGAATTACTATGCAAGCTCATATCTAAAATCAGCATTACAAAGGCATGACTGGAATTCCATGGGAAGAAACCAGACTAAACAGAGAAGGCAGATTGTGTGCTCTAATGAATGCCTGCCTGGTGGGGATGGACACTATAGCTGTTCCAGGCCACCCATAAGTCTTAATTTCATGCAATCAAGGTAGATACCTGTTACGAGACTAAAGAAAATAATGGGACTGAGCCTAAAGAAGAGTTTTTATTTCCTCCTATCATCCTTTTTGTGATACAATTGCTGCTATATAAGATGACTGGGCCTCATCTCAAGCTGTGCAACTCTCTCACAGCTGGGTTTCTGTGTAAGCAATGAAGACACTTGGAAACACACATACTATGTGTCTGCGAGTGTGAGCAGGGACTGCAGTTCAGTTAACAAAGCCTTCACTTAAGTCTTCACCAGAACAGACTTTCTGTTATATGTAAAAATTAACTAACATATTTATGCATGCATACATATATCTGTGAATAAGAGAGAGTTTAATGGTTTGAAAGACATTTCAGCTTATCTTGATATGACTTTGCTAACCGTTTTCAGAAACACTGTGATGAGAAAAGAAAAGGCATCTTAAAAAACAACTGAGCAGAAGTTTAGCTTTATGAATCATGATAACTGAGGGAAGGCAGGAGATGGAGAAAGAAAACCAACCCAAACTCAGAAGAAAAGTGAAGTACAACAAGATGACTAGTGAAAGAGTTAAGTTCTTTGCTTCATGCAGCTTGGCAAATGGAAGAACACAAATCACTGCAAAGGAAAAAATGCTCTTGGAAATCTCTGGAGACTGGCTTCACATGGCTAATTTACAACCACATGCAGCATCTGTCACTTTTACAAATCAATGAGAGTGCCTACTCTCTAACAGCACAGGTTCACTGGTAAAGGTTGCTGGTGTCGGCCATACAGATGAGACCTTTCAGGATGTCAGAAAAGAATGTTGGTGACGCACATTAACACCCACACGCTCCTTTATGTCACTTCCAATTTACTTTATCTTAAATTGTCAGCTAGCAGAGCTCACTCTGATATTAATAACTGGAGGTTTGCATCCAAGCCAGGAAAAATAAACCCTGCTGATAGCTCCATGAGACATCTGGCTTGCTCTAAGGAAAGCCAAAAGTGAAAGATAGAGCTCTTAGTCCTTCTTAGTAGAGTCTGCAATATTCAGAAAGGAAAAAGATGGTATGACTTACAGATGGCCCATGTGTAGTATCCAGTGAAACACTCGCATTTTGTCATTTTTTGTAGATGTTGTTCAACAGGAGAATGCTTCAATTCTTTTACAGTACAGGAGTACAAAAGAAAATGTTAAAGCCACATATTGATATAAAATGTTCCCACGAGATAGAGGTAGTTTCCCCAGGTCTGAGTTTTTATTTCTCCATGGTATTCCTAGACATTTAATCCTCTTTCTCACTTTTTTTCCTGTCTTATTGGAGAGACTTAATGGTCTTGATTCACTTTTTGAATTCAGGGGGTGTAAGTTGAGATATGAGACTTGATGATGGAAATATTATTTGGGTAAATCAACAATGCCAAACTTGTCTCAGACCAGCTAGCAGGCAGTCACCCAAAGCACTTCTACATCATTGCTCTTTGGAAGCGGAGGGCAGGATCGCCAGCCAGCTGCTGGGGAGAAGTGCTGATGCAGCTAATCCCCACAAGGTGCACTTTGCCAGGGTTACTCCATGACACTGCAGCTTTCCATTAAGGGAAATCACAGAGGGCCTTGTAGCATTCCCCGTGGTAATTGCAACTCACTTCTTTCGTGTACTTAATCAGGTGAATAAAAACATAACTTTTATTTTCTGTCTCCCTTGCCTAAGGAAGGGGAGATATTTATCTACAATTTTGACTGAATCTATACATGAGGACCTTGCTCTTGCAGACAAAACTTTTAGTTCATTGGAAAGCTAAGAAAAGAATATGTTCCCATTTGGATGATTGTTAAACCTGCTTTTTCTCAAGTAATAGGGCTCATTCCCTATTTGTAATTTTATTAACTGCATCTCTACCCCTTTGGTCATATTATTTTCAAGTTGAAACATCCTAGAAAGGTTTTTCTTTTTCTATCAGATCCTTTCCCTGCCTCTAATGTTGTCCACAGGCTCTATCACCTACCTCATTGTCTTCTTTTCCTGGTTGTTTATGTAAAATGCATAGATATCAGTAACAACCTTGTGGCATCCTCTCCCTCAACAAAAATATCAGTTATTTCTATATTTTATTTTCTGGTTTTAATATATTTTTATTTCCTGGGCTTGTGTCCTCTTCTGTCTTGTAACACCTTTGGAACCAACCTTTGACAGAGAGCAAGTCTGAAAGCTTACCTGAAACCTCAGCTACATAGCATTAGCCAGCTCATGCTTACCCCCATGTTTTAGGTGACTTATTCCAGTAAATCTAGTGGCTATACTGGTGACGATTCTGAGCTACAAAAGTAATACTTTATTTCCAAGTATGTCATATTGATCCCAGTGATCATTACCTCTTTTTTTTGTCAACTTCCTGGAAACCAATTCCAGTGCTCTAAAGTTTGACTTTCAATTACATAATTTTCAGGACTACACTTGAAGCACCTTTAAAGATTGATGCCATGCTTGTCATCCCTTTTTCCTCTAAAAGATAGGTTAAATATGTTTGACTCATCAGTAGGCACCCTTGGATTGCAGAATAGACATAGCCTCAGTAGCAATAAATTTAGCAAATGGATGCATGTCAGGATGGCAAAAAAGATTCAACTATCTGCCATCTTTGAAATGTTAAGAGAGAAATAGGAGACCCCACCCATGTCCTGGGGTGCATCAGGCCAGCATCTTCAGCTGGATAGGGAGGGGATTGTCCTGCTCTGTTCTGCGCTGGGGAGGACACTGATCTCTTCTCCTTGGTGATCAGGACCCAAGGGAATGCCCTGAAGTTGTGTCAGGGGAGGTTTAGGTTTGATATCAGGAAAAGTTCTTCACTCAGATGGTGGCTGGGCACTGGAACAGGCTCCCCAGGGAAGTAGTCACAGCACCAGTCTGACAGAGCTCAAAAGGTATTTGGACAATGTTCTCAGACACATGGTGTGACTTTTGAGGCTGGTACATTGCACGGTAAGGAGCTGGACTCGGTGATCCTTGTGGGACCCTTGTGGGTCTCTTCTCACCTTATACTATGATTCTGTGATTGATTCTGTGACTCTGTGATGAATTACATCTCTACAGAGAAAGTTGTGACATTTACTCAGACTCTTAAGCTTTCTGTAAGAGCTGTCTATTCTTCCACTTCTGCTTAGGTTATGGAGTTTTGCATTGGAAAAAATAACTGACCTAGTTGTCAATCACCTAAACTACACACATTTCAATAATCTATATCAGGTGTTAGATAGGGGGAGAAAGTGAGCAGTAAGTACGCAAGGCTGAGACTCCCCAAAACAAGGATGTTGCAGAAGTGATTTACGCATTGCAGTGAAAATGTTGCCCCTGGACTTACCTCTATTTGGCTGTTACACTGGGGCAGTCACACTTCTTGATGTGATAAGAAAACAGAAAAACCTTGTGGGATTTTTGTTGTTATTGTTGGCAACAAAGCACAATACAGCTCTCCCCAAGTGAAGCAAAACATTTTCTCTGAGTGATTTATAAAGTATACAATGGGTTGTTAATGAAAAAACATACAGCTGTGAAGGACATCTCTGGAATTTTATGTTTTGAAACTGAAGGCAAGAATTCAAGCAGTCATTTCTGCTCTCAGACTCTAATGGAATCTTCATGTTCATAATGGGGCTTGACATACACAGGCTACAGCAGAAGACAGACCCTGCTCTTGTTTAGAATAGATTTCTGGGATTCCTTGTGATGTAGCAGTATGTCATCCCAGATTTAAAATTTGGTCCTTCCCTCAGTATTTTCAGCACTGACTTTTATTCTGAGGTAATAACTAAAATAATCGGAATAATAATAATTAAGAATTATTTTACTGATGATGCTTTATGATGGCTGTGTACACTGCATAGCGAATGCTGGAAATTTTGGCCATATTTTCATTTAAACACTCAGGAATTTTAAACTTAATAGAACCACATGGGGTGCTGGCAGAAATAAATAGCACATAGGTACAATAGAGAAGACACGGTTCCTGTTGTTCTGTATAGGTAGAAACCAGTGTTGCTTAATCAGTTGGAGTGGGTGTTTTCATTTATCACTAGTGATTTCCAGAAGGACAAAATGGTACGTAACCTGTGCAAAATACACAGCCAGATACATCTGCTTAGCACCTTTATTGACCTATACTCAGCTTTTACTCGGTTGGTCTTTGTGCACCACTGTCAATTGTTCAGGCCAAGCTGACAGTCTTAATCATGCCTCACTGGCTTTGGTTCAAGTCTATAAAAAAACAGGCCTCTTACTTGTGGCTAAAATGCAGAAACTGTTCCCAATGTTTTCTTCTCTTATATTAATTAAAATATATTTTGGATAAAGCACTGTTAAAAGTATTTTATCTCACAGGAAATCGACACATCTGTTGAAATCTTACTGACCTACATTCTGAGAGAGGAAACAAACACTGGATGTAACATAAAGACATTCAATGAAGTTCAGAGATCAGTGCATAAGATCAATTTTAGCTATTTCTCTGTCTCTATCCGGAAGATGTTGTGCACATGAGTGATCTTGATATACCATACTGAAATCTATAGTTTTTCTGAACTGTCAATAAATGCAAAACTCTGAAACCACAGCAACAGCTGCTGAGGCATGTAGAAATTTTGTTTAAAACCCATGGGTTTACATGGCAAACTCTCCTTTTTTTTTAATGCAATTGGCACTTCAAGGACTAAGAGTATTCCAAATGCCTCATATGGGACAAGTTGCTTTCTTGTGCTGAATAACCATCTTAGGCCAAAATAAGCTGTCCTACAGGCCACACTGTCCAGAAAAATAAAAACAAAAAATTAAAAAGAAAAATTTAAAAATGGTCTATTCAGACACAGGCTGCTTTGAATCAACAATAACAGCGTTAAAATTACAAGACTTCTGTTTTATATATTTTGATCAAAGAAGTATATACTTTTTAAATTTAGGTTCTAAGAAGAATGGGTATTGTCTGTATTTGTCAGATCTCTTGCCCAGAAAGAATTTTACTTAATTGTTTTAGATCCAGTTTTTACTATTCTATTTTTTTCCTTAATTCGAAGTGCTCCGAGGGTCTGTGGTTTTTTTGGTTTTGGTTTTTGTTTTGGTTTGTTGGTTTTTTAATAATTACTTCTTCCTTCCTTTTATAGTCTTTTTATGTTCTCTAGAGAATGTAGGCAGTTAAATAATACCAATTTTTTCTGTGCATCATGATGCCACAGAAGAAAATTGAAGGAATAATAGACATTGGTCTAGGTGCTAAAGGCAGAACTTGATTCATAAGTGAACAATACTTTCACATGACTGAGGGAAGAGCAAGCAGTTATCACTGATCTTTTTTTGATATTGGGGTTTTTCCTGCTATAATTTTCAACAAAATTTTAGACTGTGCTCTAGATAAAGATTTTTTTTTTCTTTATACATTTATAATACTTTTTGTTGACACAGAATTCTATGCCGGGAAAGTGAGAATGCACTGAAAGTCAAAGAAATATTTGAACAAATAATGTAAGAATTGAACACCCTTTGTCCCCACTCCTAGGAGTCTGAAGAGGAAATTGCCCAGAAGGGATCTGCACTCTGCAATTGTTCAAGGTGCTGTGGAGAAGAGGTGTAGATTAGCAAGGACTGGCAGAAAAGATGCTGCCCAGAAACCATATGCTCTTTGAGCATTCTCAGGGCACTGGCAAGGTTCCTGAAATAGCGTATCAGAGCAAAATAAACTCAAAGCCAAAAATTAAACCTGAGAAATACTTTCAACTGCTCTTACTGTTTGTGCTCAAGAAGATGGTCTTCTTGAATAGATCTCCTTGTGTGGGAAATTACTTCTCAGCACTGCTGTTGTCATTCCAAACTTTCATTCTCCAATTTTGCACGCAAATCAGAATTCAAAAGGCTACTGCAAGTCCTGAAGGCTCTCTCTGACTACAGGTATGCCCAACACCTACCTTGGAGATGGGATTCCGGTGAGGTTCTCTCATTATAGGGTTTACACAAGAAGTTTTGATTTTTCATTACTTTTTGACCTAAATGCTGCAATAGCCTAGTACCTAACCAAGCTCTAACAAATCAAATGACATTCAACACAATGTAGAAAAAATGTGTCATCTCCATCTAGATTAATCAGATATTAAACAATGTATTTTTCAAAATTAATCAGATGGCAAATGAAAATATAAACATCATTTAAATACTGATGTTCTTAAAATATATTTCATGGTGTAACCCCAGCCCTCAATCAGATAACCACAGTCACTCACCTCCCCATGATGAGCTCTAACCTGCTATTGAAAAAATTCAGCTTCATAGCAGGGCTTTACATGGAGCATTGCAATTTATATATAGGTTTTCACCCCTCATTTGTGTCCTAAGTTCTCCAGAAATGTCTCAGTCTTCAATATATTTACCCATTCTGTATCTATTCTACTCCATATCCCTGTTTATTTGGATCACACATCCTTCAAAGCCTGTGAGTGGGTGCATACAGCAGTGAGAGAAAGGTTAGGTCATATAAGTGGTCTTGCTCACTTGGTTTATAAAGAAACTTAGGCAGTCTTCTGCCTCCTAATACTGGTGGTTCAGACCACTTGTCCATTTGTTGCCAGATTTTGTTCAAGGTGACTTATTCTGAGTGAATAAGGATTTTTGCCTATATAAACCTGGGGAATGCTTTTTATCTTAGCCATAAAATTCTGTACCATTCACTGACATAATAGACCTATGATGTACATAGGCACAAACCCAACATCTTTTGCTCATTAACTTCAGTCATTGCTATTTTGAGAAAAAAAATATTACATGGAAATTTTGCAACAATTTGAGGGTTTAAAAAATAGTACAGTATTTCTCAAAAATTTTAGTCTTATTTTCAATTTTTCCTAAAGTATTTTTAGAAGCATGAGCCTCCACTCTATATCGATAGGGGAAAAGTTAATCAAGGAAGCTCTAGACTTGAACCCAAGACCCACTCCCTTTTTTTTTTTTTCTTTTTTAACTTCCACAATATTAAAGTCTTCCAGTGTATCAGAAGGTTTACATTCTTACTTTTCTTTTTTACTTGAAAAAATATTTACATAGGTATGTTTCCTTCAACCTCCATTTCCTTGGAGCATGGCAATACATATTAGTAAAGAAGGTAAGTTACAGAGTATTCTTCATTTCTCGTACCTGGAAATAATGGTACTAACTGGTGGTAGTGATTACTGTTATACTTATGGAAAAGCACCCTTTGGATAAAATCGTATTGAATATTTTAGTAATGCTGGGAACAAAACCAAAGGAATCAGGTTTTGTCCAGTATTACTAAAATATTGACTGACTAAATTCTGTCACTTCTACAACCCAAATGCACAACAGAGGGGTTTGTACATACCAAAGTCTTTTTTATACTGTAATGTAGAAAACACAAAAAAGGATTTTGGCCTCTGGGATTATTTTTTTTTCTTTCTACAGAAGAAAAGGGGTGAAAAGAATGTTGTGAAATCAACTACTCAGAATTGACCAGAACTTAACCATGAAAGCAAAATAATGAGGGGAAAACAAATAATTACAGTGACTCAGAAATGAAAGTATTTACAGGACTTATGTCTGTGTATCAAGATAATATGCCTTTCAAGGTCCAGTCACTATTTTTCTGATAACCATTAATACATAAATAGCTTTCGTTGTAATACAATATATCTGATACTGTTGTAAATACTTTACCTGTATTATCATAATAACTAGTTACTGAGTTATTCACAGCACATTAAGGCATTAGTAATCTATGAAAATTATTACCATTGTAAGACAAAGCTTTACAGAACAAAAGGTACAAAGGCATAGGCACTGAATTTACTATAATGGCAAAGACATAGCACCTACACTGAAAAGCTCCTGCATTTGGAGTGTGATACATAATAAGATATTAATACTGTGGAATAATAGCTTGAGAACAAGGCTGTAGAATGTTATGGTTCGCAAAAGAAATAACAGCAGAAAACAGGATAATTGACCAGAGAAAACAGAGGAAAGAAGAGAAAGCAAGATTACTAACAAGTAATCTATTTCTGGAAGACATGGTTAGAAACTGTCCTCCCCAACCTCCCCCCCGCCTTTCATTTTGAAGAAGCTTAGAAACGGCTAATAAGTGTAAAGCAGGTGTTATGGAAGCATGTGATGTGGATTTAAACCATGCTTTTGATCAAAATTATTCAGAGAATTGATGGTGGGAGTCTGAAAGGAGTAAGGCAGACACAGGTTCCTTTATTTGCTTAAAGGATGAAGTGATCCTAATTAAATAATCTCCCATGATTTGTGGTGAGTAATAATGAAATTTTCTTCCCCTGGCACCAAAGTGTGTTTTACAGTTTCAGCAGCACTCTGTGTTTAAATCCTATTATTACTTACCAGAATAAACAAGAAGTTTAACATGATTATTTGGGATGTTCCACTTACTTAAAGCTGAATTTGTTACTACAGCTATCAATAGGTTCAACATTTTCTTAGACCATAAGATAGAGGGTGAGCATCTGTTAGTCTTTCTGTAATACTCACAATGCTGCTTAATGAAAATTATGCTTATCTGGGGAGAAATCCTCTCAGAATAGTTTAAAAGGCCTATTTCTAAAGATACTTATCTTGAGAGTTGTTACTTTTGGAAGATGCAGGATAGTGAGCATAACACAACAGTCTTGTACAGATGCTTAAGAAGGAGGAATAAAATGTATACATGGGGAGGAGTTCCTCTGAAGCAAAAAATAGAAACTTCTGAGCACTTCAGGCATGCACTGCCTCTCCCATCCTTTGTTTATAAAGTGACAGAGTGACCACATATTTGTTTCAAACTGAGAGCTTAAAGATAGCTGTGTAAAACAGAGTTGTCAAGTGCCACTGAGGAAAATGCTGAAGTCTTTTTCACAGTAGAAGGATGATATCAAGTGAGGCTGCCTTATGCTTAGTACCAGCCTTCAAACATCCTGTCCTCACTGCCTGTGCTGAGCTGCAAGTAAATGAACCCCTGGGAAAGCTGAAGTATTCCTATTTTGAGGTGTTTGGAGTGGCCGGATGGATATTTTAAGTGGGTAATGATGTTTTAGTCTATCATCAGATGATCTTTGTGATGTGACTACTACTAATTAGGTCCTGTAACAACACCCTTTTCTCCTATGGACAGAGTGGCGAGTGTGTGACCACTTCAGGACCTGAGACCATCTCAACCCTGTTGGAAGTTTCATGGTTTAATTAGCCAAGCAGCCCAGGGAACAGAAAACTTGTGCAGCGTTACAGCAGACTAGGTGAGGGTCAGGGGAAGCAGCAGCCTCCTGTTCACAGTGCTCTGCAGAGTGGGCACAGTTGTGATCCGGTGGCTTGTTCCCTCTGTTTTGGTGCCACCACCCTGCCACCCCTTCGAAGCCCCTCCCAGGGGAGCCTTGAAGGACCAGAAGGTTCATAAGGGAGACAGATGGCTAAAAAAAACCCCTGCTGTACTTTAAAAATGTGATTTCCTCCTAGTTAAACCATGTTTATTGAAAGCAATAGTCCAGAACTCCTTGAGGTCCCAGTTCTCACTGATTTTTTTGAATACAAGTGAATTTTTTCACTCATTAGTACTCATTAGATAGTTTACAGGATATCACAATCATTAGAGATTGCTAATTCAACATTTAAGACTTCTGCAATTCATACAAAGTAAATTTGTCTTATGCACAAAAACATTATTAATAGTTTTCCTCATTTGTTAATTTTACAGTCATATTGTTAATTAAGATTTTTCTCTGTTAATACACAAATGTCGTAATATAGGTGCTACTTTTGAAACAAGAGGTTTTGTGCAATATGGAAAGAGGAGAGGATGTATTAAAATTTTTTTAGTGGATTTAAGTTTGCTACTGATGGTAATTTTCCAAAACTCCTTCCAGCCTGAAGTCGTTAGCTCGCAGGTGATAAAGTCAGCCTCTAATTTTGGTTTTCTTTTGTGGTTTGAACTTCTGGGACTGTGGCTCTTTTTTCCATTTCATTCTTACAAACCATGGAACAAAGATAATGCAATAATGCACAAAACCTCCCTGTTCTTTGTTGGGAAAGCTGCAGTTTAATGTGGTGATATTAAATTCAGTACTGAATGCAATCGTGCTCGAAGATTGTTTTAGCTGCTATTAGCAATATTGAACATTTTCTCATGCAAAGCATTGGGATAGACAGACTTTAGCAGGCCTTACTACCATGTTAGGATTCCAAAACATAGGTATTAAGATACTTTCTATATATAATTATTAGGATACCTCATATATAGATATTAGAATACCTATATGAATATATCATAATCCTACTTAAAAGATTTTGATACCTGGCTAGAACTGTAGTACATCTGTGTTTAAAATCATATGACATTATCAGCATGGAATGAGAAGTCCATGAAAGATGATGTGATGCCATGATGTGACCTCATAAAAACACTTGCATCAGTTGGGTTATTGTAATAGATAAAATAATCCTTACACCAGCTATTGCAACAACTTTATGCTGTTTATGGTAGTTTACACTGCATTTTTATTGGATACTGATCTTCCAAACCTAAATTTCAGTCAAAGAGAATTGGAGTTGTGTTTTGGTTTTCTATGATCACTTGTCACAGGGTTTCATTCATTTTCACTATGATTATTTTTAAGTTTTGTAGAATCATAAAATCCTATACTGGTTTGTGTTGGAAGGGATGTTAGGACAATCTAGTGCCAACTTCCCTGCCTTAGACAGGGACACCTTTTAGCAGACCAGGCTGCTGAGAGCCCCATCCATCCTGGCCTTGAATGCTGCTGGGGATGGGACAGCCACAGCCCTGGGTAACTGGTTATGCCTCACCACCCTCACAGTAAAAGCTTTTTTCCGAACATCCAATCTTAGCCTGTTCTCTTTTTGTTTGATAGTTTGAGGCCATTCCCCCTTGTCCTGTCAATAGGTTCACTTGTAAATAGTCTCTATCCCTCTGTCTTGTAGGCTCCCTTCAGGTATTGGAAGAATGCAATCGCATTACCTTGAAGCCTTCTCTTTTTGTAATACCACAATTTCTCTTTGTGTAATAGCACAGGAAACAAACAAACAAAAAATCTTCTGCCTTTTTACAAAAAGGTTTTTGCTTTTGAAGGGGAGGTAGCTGGCACTCTAAACTGGCTGCAGCAATTTACAAGTAAAACCAGCAAAAATGAGTGTGATATGAATTGTACCTCCTCAGTGAACAACACCTTTGATCTTCAATATACCACAGAAATTCTGGCATCTGTTCTGTTAAACTTCTGATTGTTTGAAAATTGGCCTTACATACAAAACCCCCTCTGACTAGAGTATGTGACTATCTTTAGAGATGCAGTTGTCAGCTCTAGTTAGATATAATAGAAATGAACTGTATTATGCTTCACAGAACCTTAAATTAGGAAGTCAATGATGTCTTGAAAAGTAGAAATTTCATGTGTCTCTACTATCATGTTCCAGTGGATATAATTGAACCTCATCAGGTAATTCTATTGTCTGTGATAGATTCTATTTTGCAAAACTACAGGTGTAAAAAAATTTGAATATCTTTAGATATTACTTTTGTGTTTGAAATCTTTTTGGGCTGTCACTTCAGAAAAACATTAATAATTTTGGACCAGAACTTTCAAAACTGTCTTTAACAGTCAGTTTTTCATCTTGTCAAGTGGAGCACAATTTTCTGAGATCTCCTGAATTGAGAACAGCCTTTAGACATCGTGGAGGTTATAATTCCTTTGAAGCCTTAAAAGCCTCGTGGCTTTACCTCTGAAAACCGTTCTTTTTAGACATCATATTCCGATTTTTTCTAAAATTTATTCATTAGTCTCAGTCTACATCTGAGCTGATACTCGTCTGACCTGATTACTGGTGTTGCTTTGGCTGTTGCTTCCAGCCAGTAGAGTGATAGCACTTCTCTATTCTTGAAAAGAGAGTCTTTGCTGATATGAATTAATATCATTCAATGATGAGGTGACCCAGTGGGCATTTTTCCTGGTTTTCTTATATTCTTATATTTTAAGACGTAGATTTTTCTTAATCTCCTTGAATATTGTAAGTACACCTGAAATATTACAGAAAAAATTTGGATAGTTTAACAAGCGTTTAATTTGCTTGACATGTGGAATAAATTTACTGTATTAGCATCCTACTCTTCATCTTCTGTCCTCCAGCCTTTGAAGACATTCTATATGACATGTATGCACCTCAGGTCACTTCTTCTGACACCTTGGAAGATACTAGATATATTAATTTACAATTCCAGTTTCTTTCCAACATAATTGATTTTGTTTCAATCACTGAAAGATTTCTTCTATAGACCAACAGCTAATACTTCTTACACATTGATTTTTGGTATATCTACTGTTTGGGTTTTGTTTTGCTTCCTTTGCTCCCTTTGGTGTTCCCTATGTACAAAACTTGCATGAAGTACAGAGTATAATAATCTTGTTTTTCCCTTTTACCAAGCAATTTTAGTCAGATGAAGTCTGTGAGGTATTTTAAGTATCAATAGGCA
The DNA here is from genome assembly GCA_013397075.1 of Rhabdornis inornatus. Taxonomy (NCBI): domain Eukaryota; kingdom Metazoa; phylum Chordata; class Aves; order Passeriformes; family Rhabdornithidae; genus Rhabdornis; species Rhabdornis inornatus. Next base: position 79,583 of record VWZS01006254.1, on the reverse strand, counting down.
GCATGGGACTGACCTCAGTGGGTAAAAGTGTAGTGATGGATGGGGACCAGAAACTTGTGTTTCCCCAAGGCTGCAAAAAGCTGCAGAGCTGCCTGCTGAGAGCCCTCTCTGCTTGGGCAGTGCCTTCCTCTGAGCACAACACTGAATAACTGAGCACTACTCAACTTGAAAATGTCCTAAACTGGGATGCTGGGGAACCTACCACATGTGGAAGATTCTTTTGGGGCCTACATACAATTATGGCCTATGTTCATTTCTGCTTTTACCTTCAGTAGCTTTAGACACTCTCTTAGTAAGTAAATTACTAGACATTATGATATTAAAGCTGAAGCTGTTGCAAATCTAGATAATGATGACAGGAATCTTCCCATCCATCATATTTTACATCTCTAGGCACATAACTATGTGTGTATGGTCATGTATATAAATGTATGCAAAATGATATATGCTAAATATTATGTTTACTCAATTGCATTATATTGTAATCAAAAATAATTTTTGGTTTAATTTTAAATAGAGATAATCATATAAATCACCATATTTTTAGGAGATCATTGCACAGATAGATATTATTGATTAACAATAACATTCTAGGTCTCTCTACAAAATGTAGATACCAGAATCCATATGCATTACTTTTCTCTTACTTGAAAAGCGCAAAGACCAGCCCTTAGTGTTCAATTATTAAGGTTTCAGGGTCATGTCTAGAATTTCATATTGAAGCTCATTTCCATTAAGTTTTATTGTCACCTCTTACCAAAACAGAAAATAAGGATTCTTGGTTATAAACAAATGATTTAACTAAAATCAATGCTGAAGTAAAACCCCCAAATCTTGATTGAGCACTGCACTCTAGCTTTATCCACACAGTTCTTAAACCTGAAGCAATGTTACTGTCCTTAGTATTGAAAAATAAGTGTTGTCACCAAATCTATTATGTAAACACAAAATAAACACTGTGATTCTTCAGTACTTTCAAGTGTACAGATGCACTGGACCAGTTTAGGGAGTTACAGTTAACCTGTGTGATGTAATATGCCAAAGAATAAGGAAGATCATGCCTTTGGCAAAGAGCTTTCTTTGTATTAATTGCATTCTAAGCAAACAAGGTTATGAAAGAAATGCAGTAATATTTAAAAAAACCCCATGAAAGTCTAAATTGAAAGCCAAATTTGTTTGAAAAATAAGGAAGAGATTTGATCCTTTATATGTCTTATGGAAAATTAAAGCAAAACATTATTTCATCCATTCTATTTCTGTCTGGTGAGACTGTGATCATTATGAGGCAGGTTTACTTTAAAATCCTGACAGTTAGCATTTGTCTACTTGCCATGTGGATTAACACACCCCAGCAAAGGCTTTAGTCAAGTAGAAAGAAATTGTTAAGTCCTTGTTCTGTTTCAATTTGATATCTGCAGATTGCCTTGTGGAATTTCACTGTTCTATCACTGTCATATATTTTCAAGTTCTGTTAAGATTGGTCTGTGGCTTGCATTGCTTTGGCTCCCTTTCTGTGCAGATAGTAGCTTTACTTCAAAAAAATACTAAGGAAAATAAAAGCCATGTTAAAGTTGTTGCCCATCTTGTTTAATAGACTAAACAAGAGGAGTTTGCTGGTTGACAAATGGCTGAACAAGAGCTGTTAGTGTGCCCAGGTAGCCAAGAAGGCCAAGGGCACCCTGGCCTGTATCAGCAATAGTGTGGCCAGCAGGAGCAGGCACTTGACTGTCCCCACTGTAGTGAGCACCAGTGAGGCTGTGCCTTGAGTGCTGTGTCCAGTTTTGGACCCCTCATGATAAGAAAAACCTTGAGGTGCTGGAGCAAGTCCAGAGAAGGGCGGTGGAGCTGGGGAAGGGTCTGGAGCACAAGTCCTGAGGAGCTGGGGGTGTTTAGCCTGGAAAAAAAGGAACACGAGGAGGGACTCTACTGGTGTGTGCAACTATGTGATGGGGGGCGTAGCCACGTGGCGATCAGCCACTTCTTGCATGTGACAAGCAACAAAGGGAAATGGCCTCAAGTTGCACCAGAGGAGCTTTAGATTAGATATTAGAAAAAAGTTTCTTAATGGAAAGGAAGAACATTAGAACAAAGAACAAACCGCACAGCAAGGTGGTGGAATCTCAATCCCTAGAACTGTTTAAAAACATGTGGATATGGCACTTGTCAACATGGCTTACCGGTGAACATGGTTGTGGAGCTAGGATGATGGTAGGACTTGTAAGTCTTTTCTGACCTTAGTAATTCTATGATTCTATGAATAAAGTAATTTTAAAGGCTATCTTTGTGAATACCTTATCACGTATTTACAAAATATAAGATAAGCAGGGAAATCACAACACATCTTCACTTTTAAAATTTGTTTCTTTCTTTGAACCTTATTTCAGATTCATCCTCATAAATGGAAGACAATTTACATTCTCTATTTGCAAAAATGTATCATCACAATATTATTGCATGAGAAATTGTTCATCCTTTTATGCAGATTTTTTGACTGTATATCTTTTGTTTTAATGCCTTCCTACTTTTGAGCTTAATTTGGTCCAGAAAGAAGTTTTAGCAAAATTACCCTATGTAAAGCTACTTTAATGGTACCTCTAGCCTAGATTAAATGAGAAAATTAAAAAAAAAAATCCAAGAGAGTCAATATCTGACTTCTAGACTACTTTGATTAACATTAGAAACAACTTTCTAAGCCATCTGGATGTCACCTAACATACAAATATATGACATATAGTACTTTCACTTTTTAAAAGATTATATGCAGATCTTTCACTTCTTAAAAGTTCATATGAGGTTTTTTTTTTGGTTTCATTCATTTCACCAGAAATTGCAGTACCACCTCCAAGTTATTGGGTGCAGGGGGAGAAGTTTAAGCAAACCTATGCCCATAGGAATTTTTTCCAGGAATTCATTCTACATGTTTTTTTTGGGGGTTTTGGTTTTTTTGGGGGGGGGGGGTTTAGCATAAAAAATTACTTTAAGGTATTTTAAAGAAAATACTACCACATAAAATTAAAATTATTAAATTTTAATGAGAAATTGTTTTGATTTCTAAATAGTGGATGTACAAAGTATAAATATAATTTAAAGATTGCTATTTATCCAGTCAGGAATATGAAATAATCTGTACAAATAATACATCCAAAAGGTCAAATATGTTGAAACACCTCTGGTTTTACATGTCAACTCCATAGCATATTTTCTGAACCATTTACAAGATAATAATTACTTACAGAAGAGTCTCTACAATAACTTAGGAGAACTGATGTTCAATCTTTTGATAAAAAATTTTGTAAAGGTTTTAGTTGAACTGAGGAAAATTTACTGGTCAAAAAATTTTTGTCAATTTTCAATGAATGCAAACAATAACATTGTTTACCATGTTTGGCATTAAAACATTAAGATGAGTTTTGGTAGAGGTCCATAAATCATTCATAACTCATCTGAAAGGATGTGTAGGCTTATGAACTTTCAAGATCCTTTTAATGAAACTGGCCTAATTCCAAATTTACAAGCACACAGAAATCTGTATTTTGGTTCATAATGTAATCACATCCATCCTTTAAGAGATCAAATGATCTATGTTGAATCATGTTCTTGAAGCTGCACAATTTAGAATCAAGAGAAAAATTCCGTGTCTCATCTGTCGATTACCTGATTCTTTTGAAGTCAAGGGATACTTTTTGCATGGCAAATACATTTGTGAAAATTGCCTATGCCCGTGTTAATACGTGAATATGTTGACACAGTTCAACTTTTTCATACTTTGAATGTCATCTAAACAACACTCATAAAAAGTAAAAGCTCAGTAATTATCATTACCCACATTGCATACAGGAAAACTACAACTGATGTATATAGTATCTTTTGTTTCTTTTGTCTTTAACGACAAAAGAAATGAGCTATAAATGCTCTAAACTGTGAACATAAATAACTTCTGTAAGTACACCCTTTCTATTGAGCTGCAGCATTTAGTCTTAATAACATTTTTGTCAGAATTACAAATGAAATGCTAGTTTCTTTTACTGTTTTTGTTTTGTTTTGTTTTGTTTTGTTTTGTTATTCCAGCTGGTTTTCTTGGTGAAAGGAAGTTCTCTTTGTTAATAAGATCAATTCCAGCTCTAACCTAATAATTTGCACACCTCTCCTTCAGGATTTTCCAAATAGATTTTTTATCATAGCAGTAAAATCTAGTATGGAATAGGTGTCATATCTGGGTACTTTAAGAAGCAAAAATTAATGGGGAGACCCGTCTGTAGTTCCACACTTCAGGAAAGGCTAATTGGATGTGTCCAGAAGGCAGGGACAATGAGAAGTATCTTCTCCCATTCATGGTTGAGTGCAGTTTTCAATAATGTTACCGTGTTACCTTGTTATTTAAATGCTTTCTCCAATAATTTTTAGCAGGCTTCATTTGTGGATCTTGAAATACTGGAAAATGTCAAGGTTGCAAGAGTTGCTGGAAAGATGGTGTCATGAGCCTAGCTTAAAAATTTTGGGAATATGAGTCCAGTATTTGAGGAAATACAGAGTGGTGGTGTGATTTTATGCAGGCAGTAGGATAAGTTAGACATTGTCATCAAGCCATGCATTCTTGAACTTCAGCAGTCTGGCCTTCACAGTGCATGAAAACTGCTTTGTCTAGACAGAGCACAATGACGTAGAGACATATGTGAGACCTCTGCTGTAACAAACAAGTTTGTTTGGTGCATCTTCTCAATTTGTGCCTTCATCCCATGATCTCAATTTTTCTTCCTTACACAAGAAAAAGAGGAGTGCAAACATTTCAGGGATGCATTCTGCCTTTCGGTAAGTCAGAAAACCCACTAAAGCTCTATTACAATCATATAAATTGCAATTGTGAATCTAAAGAAAACAGGAGAAACTCCAGAAGAGCACTGATGCTTGGAGAGGAGAAGAAGAGCATCGAAGTTGGCGTGTGCTGCTTGGGATGCAGCTAAGCACCCTGAAAGGGGTCAGGATGCTCGACCTTGATGGCAACAAGTGGAATCCCTGAGTGAAGGAGGACCACAGTGGGTCAGCATTTCTGCAGAGAACTCATGTAAGGAAGAAATTTACAACGGGGCTTTGAAGGGTCACTTGGCTTGAATCGCTTGGCCAGCCAGTAGGAAATCACACTACTTTTGTAGTTATCTCTGCCATAAATTACACAGCTGCTACTGGAGCACCTTTTACTGAGGAAAGCAGCATCTCCCCTGCATCCCTAACCCACCATGCTCTCTTGTGGATTTGTAGGAATGCATGACTCATATTCTTTGCTGGAAGAAAAGACCAAAGTGATAGAGTTTGCAAATTACAAACTATTGTGGGTACAATTTTGTTTCATAGAATATTTTTTCACAGTGCATGTAGGCAACAACCTGTGGTTTTCTGTGCTTAGAAACAACAACTGTGAAGGCTTCTACTGTGACAATAACATCATTTAATCACAAAAGGCCTTATTCTGCACTGTCCCTTTGTTGAAGCCCAGAAAGCCCTTTCTCTGTAGTCTCTTTAAGTCGTCAGAGTTGAAACCTGCTGCCATAAAGTGCCTGACAGTCTGTCCTGGTTTAGGGCAAATTTGGGGGTAAACCTCTGGAAGGAGGCCCCAGAAAGCAAACCACCACGACTCCTCCCCCCACCACCGGGTTCAGGAAGAATTTTCTCAGAGAGAAGGGGAAAAAAACCTGTTTATTTAACAAGAAAAGCACTCCCCAGCACAAAAAAAAAACAACTGAACAACACCAGATGACAAAAAACTCTTACACCGCTCTGAAAGGATGACAAACTCAGAAAGTCTCTCCTGNGTCTTACTCCAACAAATCTGAAGCAGAACTCTGTTCTAATAAACAGTTACCTTTACCTTCAAATAACTGCCTCCTGCTTGAAAAATCTCTTAATGATAATAACCCAAATTAATATAGAAAAATATATATTTTTTTTTTAAGAAAGAATTTCTGTGGTCAATAAAAGGGGAAGTACTGTTAATAATTTGTACATGATGCTTCACAAATTGCTGCAATATGGGACAGGCTGCCTTAAACTGGTAGATCTTTCATTATGATAAAGAGACAATGCCTAGTTAGAAAGTGTAGGAAAGGCCTATAGTGAACCTAAAATGACATGAATATTTCCAGAAGCCTGGACATCACCTATAAAGCCTCCTTTGTTGAAAGTAGGTGTATTGTTTACACTTCATGAAGTGTAAATTTATGGGCCAATATGGCTCATATTTTTTTAGTTGCCCTAAGTCAAACATGCTAACTTTGGGATTGGTCACAAAGACAGTTAAAAGTATAGTTCATGGGAACACAAAGGAATTGCATTTACTCTTTAGAGATTTCTTTGTTGAATCATGTAGAAACTATTGATTATGTTTCAAAGGCAGGATTTTTTTAAATACATGCCAGTGACTTCATCTATCTAGAGCTGTCTGAACTTCAAACAGATTTGGGAAATACGGTAGATAAAAGGAATTTATGAGAAATAAATTATGTTACAAAAATGGCATAAGTTTTTACCCAAAACAAGGGTCCTTTAAAGGAAAGAATGGAAAGAATAACATTTTCCCTCCTTATTGATAATGGGGAAGTTCAGTAAATAATTTAAATTATTGTTGTGATAATAATTTTCAAAGTATTAATGAGAATCTGTCTATTTTTTCCCTCTTATTACGAAAATTTATCTACTTTCTTATTTGATTGTGTGTTGTCAATGTTTACTAATTTAGATTTTTCTATCCTGAAAATGCTCACATCTCCAAAAAGTCGATGTGCATCTCCCTTACTTTCTCTGAGGACATGAGTAGAAAGACACAAAGAACCTTGGGGAGGCACTGGCATCTTGTGCAGCATTCATTGCTTGTGATTAGAGAAAACTCCTGCAGCATAACACACGCAACCAAGAGCTTGACAGCTTGGAGGACACCCTGGGCAGCTGTGTACCCTGCTCTGAGTTAGGCAAAGCAGGAAGCAGAAAACACTGTCCCAGGTGATAACCTTCTCACTAATCCCCTGGGAAGGCAGGGAAATGCAGCTCTCCTTCCTGCAAGGTCTGATACTTGTGCCTGAACCTGGCTTCAGAAGGAGGTGGAGATGTCAGAGTCCAGGTGTGGGAGCCTTGATAAGGAGTGCCAGGAACCGCCCTTCCCACAGACAGAAGTGCAAGTGTGTGACGTGTTCTTCTGGCAGAAAACTAGGTGCTTCTAGAACTCATTAAAGAGTTGGGACAAGATAATTTTAAGATCTTAGTAAAGATTGCTGAGTGGCAATAAAATTGTTGAAGGTCTTTGTTTTCATCACTCCCTAATAAGGTTAAAATTAAAAGGATTTCTGTTAATTAATGAATTAATAGAGAGCACTGAAAATACCACGGGATTTAAATTACACATAATTTAGTTTGTTTTGGGGTAGGAGTGAATTCCTGTAAGTATATGGCTGTGTGGGGATGAAGAATTTATCTTTCAGAACAACATGAAAGCAATTAATTTCTTGAGTTTACTGTAAGGGACAATATCTATCAGCTATGCCATTCCAAATTAATTTGGGTTTATATTACTAAAAGTCCATTTTTCAGGACTATTCATACCAGGGAATTGTTTCTTCAACATTATGGCAGGTTGCCTGTTTGGGAAGAGGAAGGGACAAAAAGGAAAAATATTGTTGCTCTGGGCAGATGGGGTTCTCCTGAACATTCAGGCAGAGTGAGAGGCTGTAGGAGAATGCTAACAGCGACATTCTACTGGATCCACACTGACTCAATGTGTCCGTTCTGCTCACTCTCCCCGTTGGTTTGACATGGTTGACTTGTGATTTCTTGATTTCCTTTAAATCTGCTTTTAGTAAAGTAGGTGGTGAGGGAAATTGACAGATAAAATTGCCATGTTATTGAAAAAACACAGATACATGTATTTTTAGTGAGAGGCAGTGCTTCAGATGCCTTTTTACTGACAGGATTAAAATGTGACATTTGTCTTTTGCCTTTGTCACACTGGTTCAGATGGTTTTCAGTGCTGCTAAAAAAAAAATTGAAAACGTGGTAGTCTTCCAGGACCATTGACAGGTATCTGCTAAACTACTAAAGTGGGTACAAATGAGTAAATCTCATGCAAATTTGTCCAACACCTCTACCAGATGTTATCAAACTACTTCAGGGAAAATGTAAGGATAAAAAAATCCCATAATTTCCCTATGACAGGAAGGCAGCATCACTTGATTATAAATAATGAATCCAGGATGCCTTCTGGCACCCCAGAAGTACAAAGGTGTGTGCTGCACCTTAGTGAAGCATGTCAGAATCCTGCCACATTGTCTTGCCCCACAAACCCAAAATCACTAAGAGAGTTCTGGGATCCAAAAGTTATTTGCTGAGTCATCCTAGCCCTCTGGCCAAAGAGCAAAATGAGAGCCAACTCTGAAAGGCAACCTCGTAAGTCTTGCTTTGGTCCACCAGGTCAAGAAGTAGTTCTGGACAGCAAACACTTCAGCGTTTTACCTTTTATTTCCCACTTCGGGCATTTTGGGCAGTTTAATTTAACATTCTTCTGGAAACACTTAAAAAGATGTGAATCTCCAGCCTTCACTCTTATCCAGTCAAAGTTTTTGATTTTTAGTCTCTTTTTTTCAACTGTTCTTGTCCTCAAGGTTATAGTCAACTTTCTTCATGAGGTGAGAGATCTGTTACTTCCTACATGAGAACCTATCCCTGCGCATTAAGTGGGTGCAATGTAGGATATAAGAAGTTGTGACCTTTTATAATAATTTGGGTTTTTTTTCCATTTGCTTCACTGAAACTACAAGGACGGCATTTTGAGTTTTCCTTGATGTTTTTACCTCAGAGGTTGGCATGTTAGTATTATGAAATAAGAAAAGCTCTGGTTAGATCAAAAAAGATGGCAGATACGTACATTAAGTACATAAAATCCTCCTGTTCAACATATATACGTTTTACATGATCACTGAATTATAGCACAAGATCAACATAATTTACACTGCTTACCTAAGTTTGTTCTACCTTGGTTCTACTTATTCACTTATAGCATAAAATAAAATAATTCTTTATACATTTCTCAATAAATGTACTTCTGACATCTTTCTTATCAAATCAGTCTGACACTTCTCCCTTTCAAGCCTGACATGCCATTAAATTGATGTGTAAAGATTTTAAAAGCCTCAAAACCCAGCTTATTTTACACATTTCTTAATGGTATAATGTAAAATTGGCTTTTAAAAACTGAGACACTCTTATCACATGCTTTAATTCTCTATCTTTGAGGGGTGCAATGTTTCATCTTTTAATCTGTCATAGTGACTGTTTCACTCATTAGTTGCTGTGTCTGTTAATGGAAATGTATAGCCACTGTAACCATGAAAATTCAACATTCTTCCTCCTGCCTGAGGATATGTTTATTTTGAAACTAGAACTACCCTGTACTTCATTCATACAATATTTACGTGGAGCTAACCTTGGACACCATGAAATTTGTAGCTTCAATAACAATGAAACTACATTAGCTATCCCACCTACAATTTGATAATTTCTTGGTTTATTCTAAAAAAAAGTCTTGTTTTGCATTCAAAAAGTTACATCTAATATGCCCTAAAGAAACCCAGTGTTAATGAATGTAATGAATCTAATAAAAAAATCCACGGGTATGAGGTTTTTATGGGAAAGGTTTAGAAGTTCTGCAAAGAAACCAACAACTACCTTCGTCACCCCTTCTTTTCAAGAAATTGCATGAGAAAGAGAGATGACTTTCAAAGCCTTTGAGCTTGTGTGCTGTTGGATAAGATATTGGAAATGGCAGAAGTAATAATTTCCAGCACATGCAGCCCGGCCACATTATGTCATTGTAGTGCTGGCTTAAGAATGAGTAAGTGCAATAAGGTGGCAGACCTCGAGTGAAGAATCAGGGTTACAAGCAACCCTTGTGGGCTATGTGGTACTGCTCCTGCTGGTGTAAGTGAAATCATCAGGACATTCACAAAAATGAAACTTGCTCTGGATGTACAGAGATACATCCAGAAACAAATAAGTTGTGTTTTAAGTCCTGGTGCAATATAGCAACTATAGCTATTGAGGAGTGTAATTTTGTTTAAATGATGGCTCCCAAATCTCTCCAGGGACATTTCCTCATGCAAGCACGTTGTAGCAAACATATCTAGAAGCCACAAAGATTTGATTATCAAAGTAATTACAGTAGCCTCATCAAACTGGAAACATTTATTTTATCATCATAACAAGAAACACTCTAAAACACAAAACTCCATTTGTAGAGCATTAGGAAACGTAAGGGATTGAAATCTCCCATATTTTGCTTTAGGATTTTTCATATTATTTATCAGAGTGATTTTTCACTCTACAGTCCTCTACATACATTTACAGATTTACCCCAAGTAAGTAAAAACACACAATAACCATAAAATGTCTATTGTCCTGTGAAAGGGAATACAACACATGACAATTTCTCTTCAATCACAGTGAAAAAAATGTATAGTCTCTTGGTAATACTCAATATTACTATGATAACAACTGTTACAGAGTAATATTTTCTTCATCTCCATTTCTTTGTGAGGATGAGGCAGAAATAGTTTGGTCAGTTTCTTAGTTTCCTGTTTTGCCTTTTTTTTTTTTTGGTACTTGTGTTCATACTTAAGTAGGTGTGTTCATAATTTTCTGACATCAAACTAAGTTAGAGAAATTAATTTGGTGTTTAGCTATCTAGTTTATTGTTTATTTTTGACTTTTTTGAGGGTAAGCCCTCCAGCAAAGAGCCAGTATGTGTGAAATTTCTGTCTATAGCAGTGATAGCTCTTTTAAAAGATATTTTTACCTAGTGCAATATAAACTGGGGAGGACCAAAGAGCAAGGCCATAAGTCATAAGACAGCTGTTAGCTTTCTGTGGAGAAGTTGATTATGCCCTGGCTTACTGCTCTCTGTGTGTCTTTAGAGAGATATGAGATAGAGATCCAAAAGATAGTGTTGAGCCTTCTCCAAAAACTCTTAGTAGGTGCTCTCAGCCTTGGAGTAAAATTTCATGAGGAACAGATCCCTGCCCACTACACACTTAGAACTAAACCATGCTGCAAGCAATCGATGTTCTTCTTCAACACTGCTAAACTGGGTCTATGCCTTTCATCTGAGCATTTTTTTTTCAACTCTTCTGCTTCAGATAAGCCAACATTAGGACAAGTCTAGTCTCACTTTCATGGAATAAAAATATTATGATTTTCAGTACAGCATTAGAAATATAACTTTAAAAGGGCACCCCAAAATGTACATCCTATTCTGTTTCTCGCCTGAGGAAGATTTTAGGTAAGCAAAAGAGTGTTTAATTTTTCTAAACTAAATTAATTTAGGAAAATTAAACTAATTTACTGTATTCAGAAAAAAAAAAATGTCTGCACACCTCACTTGCTAGTCTTGTTCTAGCTGCGAGTCAAGGATTCTTTTAGGCTCTTTCTTGACACAACCTTCTTTTTCCTGGAATCAACACATGCTGTGCTTTTGCTTAGCCTTGAAATGCATTGTTAAGTTAGTCTAGGTGCCAATGACTGACCTTCTGAGAGGGACATGCTAGGATGCAAATTATCCACAAATTGGTGATCCAATTCTTCATTTGATTATTCTTCTCACAAGCTGATTTTAGTTTTGACATTTTCATAAGTCATAGGAACTGTTACCTTTCTGATGACCTTACTATGTATGTAATATAGTTATTTATTAAAAAAGATCACAGATATCACCTTAGTTAAAAAGCTGTCTAAGCTGACCTCTTGCATCCCACTCTTTTTGAACAGGTTTGGATTTGCATTATGGTGATCTTAAAAGTCAAGAGAAGAACCTGGAGCTGGATTTGATTTCTTAGGGGAAGGCTGTCTACAGATGAGGATCTGGGGTATTCACAGTGATAGAATGATTACAGAGAGCTTGCTATGGCTTGATAGACCGGGAATTTTTCCAATCAGCCATCAGCCATGAAGTTTATGAACACATGGATCTTCACGAGTAGTTGCTGTAGACACAATTGGATCTGAAACAGTGGGAAAGAGTCAGCTGACCAGAGAGAGGTAAAAGAGAAAGGATTTTGTGTCAGAAGTTCAGTAAGACTTCACTACCTGAACAGTATTAGCAGTCTAATACCAGGTGGTTTTATAATAGTTGAGGAAAAACAGATTGGGAGACTGGTATCCACCTGCATTTTCCCTCCAACATTTCTATTTGTGCGGGTACAGCTGACTTTCTATAGACAGGCATGTTACCAATCATACTTGCTGGAGAGAGGCAGAGAAAATAATGTGGTCCTCAGAGATTTGCCTCACCTTTGTGCTCTCTAGCCATGGCATCATTAAAAGCACTAATGAAGTCCCTCTGAATTTGGGGCACTACTTACGTATAGCCTTTTACTGAAGAAAAGAGAAACACAAAAATAATCCACATCCAGTGTAGAATTTTCCTGCGGGGAAGTCTCAAGTAATTTTGTGTTATATGTGTCTCTCCAGCCAATTATAGGCATTCACTCAGCTGCTTATGTCTGAATTTGTCAGATTTCTAATGTAATATATAAATCTGTTCCTGCTCAACTCCAAAACCACAGCTGGTTTTGATCAGACTCCTATAAAAAGGAAATTTCAATTAGCAGTGATCCAAACATATTCTGGAGGTATATTTTTACGGCTGCTTGACGAATAGCTCTCTTTGTTCGTAAGGGTGCGTGTGACTCTCAAATTCAAGGCAGCCAGAATTGTGAGTCATCACCACAAGCACAGTTCTTTGTTGCAGAGGTCACATTCTGCCAAAACGAAAGGAATTAGCTAGCCAGATTGAATTAGCGGCTGAAACACATTAATTTATGCTACATAAATGTTATTGTGGCCCTGTGGGCAAGTACTTAGGTCATATGCTTTATGAACTGTTTGCACCAAGAGGGCTTTCCAGCTGTAAATCAGCTTCAAAGCACAGTTTTGCAAAGTGTCCATGGCTCTGCACTGCGCTTTCCCGTGTCTGCACTGATCCCATCTCTTGGCACACTGATCGCTTGCCATTCTGCACGCGCTTTATAGGATTTCCTGCAAGAGGAGTGGATCAACAGCCAGAGCAGAGCTGAGGCTGGGTCTGGTCGAGAAGCTGAGCCCTGGCCAGTCACCGACGACGCTTGTGGGCAGCTGTGGGTTTGTGGCTCCAGGCGCCTGGCAGCAGGGAGGGCTGCTGGAGTTGGTGCAGCTGTGCGGTAAATGGAAACCTCGGTATATCTCAAGAACACGTACAGCCTAGCCCTTGACAAGGCTGTTTCTCTTCAGAGGGAGGGGGGGAATTAGATACACTTTTGGCCACATTATTTCAGAGTGAGAAAAAGTAGAAGTCTTTTCTTGCTGCAAATTATGGTAACTGAGGACACATGCCAAAAAAGAATTATGCATAAAGATAGTGTTTTAACTTGTTTTTATGTGTTTGGATATGTCTCTGCCAAAAATCTGACAGAGCCTCATTGTTGCAGCTTTTCCATCATGAAGCCACTGACTGCACCCAGCAAACATTTCATAAATAATGAAGTAATTGGGGGCATTTAGTGTTGTCTGATCTTGTCAGCAGTTGCAATGTAACACACTCTACCTTCCAGCAAGCCAGGTAAATGCTACAGCCATGTGGAAAGGGAGGCAGTGTTGGTCTCCAGAGGGGGAATGGTCTTTTTAAACAAACATATTTCACCCAGACCACTAATTCCTTTTTTTTTTTTCTTTCAGGTTATGCCTGCCTTTGCACAAAAGATTGTTTGTTTAACTATTCAGTTTTGTTCAGCTCAGCAAGCAGATCCTTTGCACTCTTGCACCACTGCTACTGCGATGCTGACTCACACTGCACATACATTTTCCTCCCACGGGGTGCCTCAACACGTCTCCTCTTGTTTGTAAATGTAATACAGCCAGCACCTTTATTGGGTATCTCCAATGCCGCTGATCTCAAGGACACAACAACCCCATTTCAGATCCTGGACTGCAACCACTTTTACTCAGGCTCCCTGGTCTCTGGGCTTGTTGATTTAGGAATCTTGGACATTAATCATGTGGTGTAAATGACATTTTCCTTCACGCTGAATATTTCAGCACGATCACAAAAGGAATGTTTTTATAACATTAAATATTAATAAAATCATGCTAAATAGTTAAGGGGATGTGAAATAGATGAAGATTTAAAAGCATAAATATTTAATATTTTAATAGCTTTTCATATGATTTTTTTTCATGAACCTAGTGCTGTTACCATACAGCTGTTATTTGAATAGGGAAACTATTATTCTTTTAAGTGTTTTCTATTATAAATGAAACAGTTTACTCTACTTAATAGCAATTTTGTTTTGCTTAGCTTATGAAAAACACAAAATATTGAGGTCTGAGAACTGCCAGTCCTGCTGGTGTGAGTGATCTCCATTCACCCTGCTGCTGAAACACTCCTGTGTTGACTGCTTTTAGTGCAGGATCCCATTTACCATTACAGGATTGCAAAACGGCTATTAAAACTCCCAGAGTGTAATTTTTCTGCATAAATACCTTGTCTAGAAAGTAAATAAATTATCATCTGAAGTGTGGTTGATTTTTAGTGATGATGAATCCATATGTTTCCCATTAAACCTGCCTTCTGAAAACTCATGGCAGGCAAGAAAAATCTCTTTTTTTTTTTTTTTTTTTATTTTTTTTTTTTTTTGTTTTGTTTTGTTTTCAAAAGTATCTCTCTTCTTAGTGTGAGACTAGAACCTCTGCATGTAGCATGGGATGGCAATGGTTATGTGTTTCCTAAGAAATTGTTTCATCAATAGAAGCCGTAGACTAGCTGTTTGCTATGATTCATTAATTGGGTTAAGGAAGTAGGGATACTTATGACAATTATTTGTGAAGCTGTGTAAAAAGATAGCCAGGCAAACCTCTTTAATCCACTTACAACTCAGAAGCCAAAGGGTTGAACAAGCCTATTAAACAAGCTATATGCCTATCTGTTTGGAGGAGCTGTTAAATCATGAATCTGTGCACAGTACCTGAGGCAAGTTTGTTAAGAAAGATGTTTTGTAGCAGATTTCTGTTCTATTAGGTATGGACAAAAAGTAGAATAATTTAAAATGTGTCAATAACTCAAGGCAAAAATGTGTAATGCAAGAAGCAACATCTTCTTAACTTGTCAAGTGTACCCAATGGTAACTAGTAGGTGGAATGTTATTCATGGAATCAGAAATCTTTTTTTTGATAGACTATGTGAAAGGTTTTTAGCAAAAATATCCCACCATGGTTTGTTATTTTGGTGTCTCTCTGGAATCCAGATTTCAGCTTTTAAAATGGAAATTGTCATTATTTTCTGTCATCTTTTCCTAGGAGAAAGTCTGAAAACTGGGCTTAACTTTCAGCTGGGTGAATCTATAGCACAGAGACATTTTCACATTTTATTATTGGAAGGGAATGCACAATTTCTTCACCTCTTCAGGGCATACATGCTTCTGGATGTGGTCTCTGCAATGCATTCCACTGACAAGAGTAGGTGGTGACAGTGGTCTAACATGGAGTTTCACAGATTCTGATTGCCTCATGCTCCCTCCCACTGATGGCATCACATTGCCCAAACTGTGCATGGCTACCTGATGAGTAGGCTCTATGTGTGCTACAGTCTAATTCTGATGTCACATTCCAATTTGTGAACACACAGTGTTAATTCAAGTTCAATATTCAAGTCTTCCTCAGTCTTTCCTCTCCAAATCCATGCTGTTGAGCAGGTCTGTGCTTTGGACTGGCAAGTGTGCACCAGAGAGAGCATGCAACATGGGCCAGGCCTGGGGGCTGCCTTCTGAACAGTNCAACAGATAGGTTTTACTGATTATCTCCACGGGATGAAACCAGCTAGCCTGACATTATGTTCCCCTTTTCAGAATCAATGTTTTCCACCTCCTGGCTGTAACATGTCCCATGGTACTCTCTTCAGTTGTATTTGCTCTCTGTTCTTCCTGATGCTTTTCATGGATATTGCTCAAATGAGGAGAGAAAAACAGGCCAAGGCATAGTCTAAAGAAGGGTGAGGGAAGAAGGTAAGAGGCCTATGCTAATGGTTATACTTGAATTATCTAGAGACATGGCAGAAGTTTTAATTAAATGCTCTACATTTAGTAAATTTTGGCAGTTATGATTGATTTATTATGTGTCACAGCAGGTCTTGATTTACCCCATTGCATTTATACTACTGCTTTGTTTTTGACACTTATGTGCTGCATATTAGTCATGAGTTCTTGTGGTTTGCAGTTTTTGAGTTACATTGTGCAAAACACACTCTCAACAACTTGAAACCAGGTGTTTCAGTATGAAAGCAAATCACTCCAAGATTTACACAAACCACTGGTTTAGCAACCCATAGAGCTTGTCAAAATGTATTTGTACTCAGATTTTTTTTCTAAAAATGATGGTGTCTCTCTGCAATGAATTTTCAGATAGGTATGTTTATAATCTGTAATATAGCTAGCCTTGTAGTTATGTATCATATCAATTAATTTTGATTCTGTTTTTTGATACACTTGCCCTGAATCCTATGCCAATAATTTTCAGCTCAAAACAAAATCAAAAATCCTAACAATTTTAACTGTGAGATGTATTCACTTTGATCCTGTATTTTAGCCTAGTGGAAGTGGGTTTATGACGCATGTTAATTCACAGGGAAGAAAAACGTTCCCAGGATGACCATTAAGTTTAAAAAGAAAATGTAGCACAGCATGGTTGTGATGTAAGATATCTGTGATGTTAAGTGTCAGGACTTGTGTGTCTGCTTGAGAGATCAATGTACTTGTTTAGCTCAAAATGCTAGTAAATTATTACAGAGACCACTCAATAGAAAAATCATCTCATCCACGGAAGCATTGAAGTGAGTATTCTGAATCATAATAAATTTCAGTATATTCATTGTGTCAAGCATACTGACAAGGTCACCAGATGCAAAGGAGGTGTTGCAAATATTTTTAGTGTGTTCATCACACAAAAGTGATGAAAATGTTCATGATATCTCAGGAAGGAATTAGGTTATAGCTAGAAATTCAGAAAAGCATTTTAATACTTTAATTATTGTGCATCTTTTGGATGGTAATAATTAATGTGGAATTTCTCCTTTTGCAAACATTTATTTATATGTTTGTATTTTCTGAAGGTAATTGGTGTATTTTAATCACAGTAATATGCTTAACATTACAAACTACCCTTGATTTTCTGAGCTTCTGTGAAACGAAGTGGAATGTGATCTTGTTTGCATAAACTTAATAATAATAACAATATCAGTATTAAGCTGATTTCAGTGGAGCTTCCATTGATTTCTTTTGGGATCAATATCTGGGTCTTGTTGGTAAAAGAGGACTTTTTGTCTGCCTAAGTTATAGAATGGATATTTTAGTTTTCTTTGTTTGTTTTGGAAAGGGGTTTTTTTTGTATTTTTGAATCTTGTTGTTTTTTTTTTACTTTCTCTTCCCTTTAGAAGAAGCTCTCCTCTTTATCTTGCCAACCACAAGAAAGGAAAATCCATCCTGGGCTGCATTAAAAGCAATGTAGTTAGCAGGGAGGCAGAGGGGATTCTGCCCCTCTACTGGTGGTACCCCACCTGGAACAATTTACACAGCTCTGGGGTCATAACACAGGAAAGGCATGAACCTGTTGGAATGAGTCCAGAGGAAGGACACCAAGATGATCAGAAGGATGGAGCGCCTCTCCTACGAGAAAAGGCTGAGAGAGTTGGGGCTGTTCAGCCTGGAGAAGGGAAGGGCTCTGAGCAGACCTTATAGCATCCTTCAGTACCTAGAGGGAGCCTACAAGAAAGCTGGAGGGGTCTCTTTACAAGGTCATATGGTGAAATAATGAGGGGCAAAGGCTTTAAGCTGAAAGACTTGGATAGGACATTAGGAAGAAGTTTTTTCCTGTGACGGTGATGGCGCACTGGAACAGGACACCCAAAAAAGCTGTGGCTGTCCAATGCCTGAAAGTGTTCAAGGGTGTATAGGGCATTGAACAACCTGCTCTAGCAGAATGTGTGCCTCCCCACTGCAGGGAGGAGGAATGGTGTGATCTTTAAGGTCCCTTCTAACTCAGACCATTCTTTGACTCTATTATTCTGTGATCTTTGGTCCTGCCCTTTTGCAAGACGCAGTCTTCATTGTCAGGACAGGCTTGAGGTCCTCTTACACACCAACTCTCCTTACTCCTGCCACCTGCCACCTGTGTACACCTCTGCTGCCTCAGCAGTTGTTTTGGATGACCATTCCTGTGACTTTGAATGGACAGCTGATACAAACACTTTTAAACAAATACATATTTTACCCTTTTGGTTTTCAAAAGGTCATTTCTTCAGTACAGTTCTGCCCTGCACAGTCATTGGGAGCGTGCTGTAGCTAGGGTGTGATATTCAGAGGTAGTACTGCTAGCAGAGGATATTTTGTGAAAATAGTCCTACTTTCTACTAGAATTTTATAAGATGCAATGTATGAATGGCTAATATTTAAACTATTTCTTAAAAAAATAAAATAAAAACCTAATTGATATGGAACTTGGTATCAGGTAAATTTTGATTGCAGGTAATCAAACAGAAATGTAATTTTAGCCTTCACTGTTAGGAACCCAGGACATCATATAGACCTAAAATATGGGTCAAATTTTAGCTGTGTGTAGGATCTTGGTGGTTAAAAGGTAAAAAGGATGGTAGAGATATTGAATCTCAGTGCTGACACTGCCAAAAATGATCAGACTCTGATTGTTTGGATTTCTGATGAGTTTGGATGCTTGGAGTGAGAGAAAAGGAAGTGAAAACAATGTTTGAAGTCTCAGGTATCTAAGACTCCCAGGATCCCAGCTGGTGGATCTTAAGCCTACCTTTTTGTGGTGGGGTAACTCTTTGGCTGCCAGATGTCCAGCAAATCCTTCTCAGCAGGGCAGAGGGAGCAGACACAATGGAAGAGATTGTGGGTCGAGATAAGGGCCGGGGGAGATCACTCACCAAATACTTCCATGGGCAAAACAGACTCAGCTTCGGAAAATTAACATAATATATTATGAGCTAATAATAGAGCAAGATAGTGAGAAATAGAAAAATCTAAAACCACCCTACGCCCCATCCACCCTTCCTCACAGGCTCGACTTCCCTCCTGATTGTTCTGCCTACCCCAGCAGCACAGGGAAATGGAGAATGGGGGGTTCAGCAGTTTTTTCCTCTTCCTAAATATGTTTTTTTTTTCTCTTCTTAAATGCATTATCCCAAAAGCCCTACAGAAGCACATTGAGGGACACAGCTTTGGCTAGCAGCAGGTCTGTCTTGAAATTGGCTCTGTTGGACATGAGGGAAGCTTTTGGTGTCTTGCCATAGAAGATACCTCTGCAGCCCCACCTCCCTCCCCAACCAAAACCTTGCTACATAAGCCCAAGACAATGAGATAAAGGAGTAAACATATATTCTGTTATTTGTTGTATCCACTGCTTCAAGGGAAAGGGTCAGGGCCTGTCCTTAAACACTAAGAGAAGCAAAGTAAGCAACAACATAATAAAAAGAGAAAAACATCTGTGGAGGTAAGGAAGACTGGAGCTTTTAAGTGTTACCTCCATTTTGTACAGTTTGGAGGGTTTGGTTTAGTTTCTTTTTTTCTGTTGGTGTAATCAAATTGAGGCCTACCAGAGAAATTGAAATGAATAGTATCAGCTTTGAAAGACTTAGAAGCTGTGATGTGTGGGTTTGAATCTATGAATTCTAATTTATGGAAAGCCCATTTGGACAAAACAGCATTGAGTACAATAGCTTACTCTTCTTTTCTAGTCAGAGTATATCTTTATCTATGTTTCAAAGACACCATAAATAGCAGCCATCTTTTGTATTGTTAATGAAAGTTTGTTTGTTTTTTGTTGTTTTTTTTTTTTTTTAAATGAGTGAATGAAACACTAGGAAAATGCAGGATTACAAAGGAAAGCATTGGGGAATGTGTATAGCTGGAAGGAAATATCAAGAGCTGGGAAGAAAGGAAAGCACTGGGAAGAAATCTGTTGGCACCGAGGTATTTGACTTTGTATTTTCTTCCAAAAACAGCAGTAACTCAGGCACTGAATCCTAGGTTGAAATTTGTAGCTGTGAGAATAAAGGACAGTATAACATACGTAGCAACTTTTCTTTTTCATTCCTTCCCCTCAAGGGTTCTCTGGTTTTGAAAATATGCCAATCCAAATGTGCAGTCTCTTGACCTAGCTGATTGCTTCTATGAATCATCAGATAAAGGCTGGGAAAAGAGAATTAACATAAATTGCAGCTAAATCCTGGTCACATAGACTGGAAATGGCTAGCATTTTTTACCTATGTGAAGTATGTCTGATGTAGATAGTTTACAACAGTTCTGCAACTTCTTACAGTCCCCTCTACTTTCAGAGGTTCTAGGTTCTCACTGAATTTGAGTATTGTCAGGAGAATAGCTATTTGAGAAGTTTTGTAAACAGTCTTAACTCAAAATGCAATGAATAAATATAAAGAAAGCTCCTCCTGCTTATATCTCAATGATTCTGCAACTATCTCCTAGTTTTACCTTAAGTTGCTGCACTCTCTTGATTTACTGTCAAGTATCCCTGAATTTTGGAGATTTAAGAAGATTGCACAAAACTTAATTCATTACTCTTTTTGGTAAAATGTTGTGCAGTTTCTTTGCTGAGATAGAGCTCCCTATGTATTGACAGTGACTCCTTCTCCATCCCATGCACAAATGGCAAGAGTTATATTTAGGTGTACCAAAGTAAAAAAACATGGGAAGCTTTCATCTTTCCTTCATGGTAAGCTTATTCCAATGGTATTGACTCAAGCTGAATTATTGGAGGATGTCTTTTTATTTCATTTCGTATATTATTTGTTGACATGTCAAGTTTATCTCAATTAGGGAAAATGGGTTTCTGTGTTTGTCTTTAAGCCATTTCAGCATTAGATTTAAAAATGACAAATTACTTCTATATTGATGTAGAGTCGAGGTAGTACGTAGTAAGTCACATGATTTATATTGATCTGATGAACTGTGATATTTAATTTGCAAAATGTTTGTCTGTTTTCTTTAATGTAAATTTTTTTCTAGGTGTGATCTGATTTTGCATATAAACAGGGTTATTCTGTAATAATAATCCATAATTAAATTTATATAATTTCTAAATCACGCTGTTAAAATATTTTAAAATTGTAAGTGAAAAAACTTTGATTTTCCTATTTTTATCATCACATTTCATCCTTTCTAGGAAATCACAGATCTAGTATTGAGAATAGATAAAATATAAAAGGGATGACCGTACAAAGGCTTAAGAAGATCTTTAAATAAGCATGAATTATAAATACAAATTCCAATGTCTTTCTGGGGTATTTATCTCCATGGGCCTTCTGAGGTAAGACCAGTACCTTCTATTTTCAACATCCTTTTTTAAGATAGAACATATTGTGGTTTTATTTTAGAGCACCACTAATGCATGCAGAATTGTTTCAGCACTGCAGACTCATTTTTACCATGCAGGAATGATTCAGTGTTAACCAACTTTTTCAAAGGAGAAAGAAAAGGAAACATGGTGTTTGCTGAGAATAGGTGAAGATTAAATTACTGGGTGCAAACTCAGGGTTACACTGGTAGGTAATAATCAGTTTTCACCTGACACTTTCAAATAATGTAATTTGATACTGTAAACCTGACCAGTTTTAAACACAAAAGAAAATCACTGTTTGTTCAGCAGACTTGGAGCAGATGTAGATGGGAACTAAGTGTGTTTATTTACTGCAGTTCATAAAGTACCTGGATCCATCAGATAGGTTCAGATTGTATCTGTACTATATGTCTTACCTATATGCATATTTAAGTACAGATAAATCAGCAAATTGATTAGTTTGTTAACCTAATCTAAAGCCACATGGAGTAGACTTCCCTATTCCTACGCACAGTGTGAAGGGAATTTTCACACTTCAAGAGAATTATATTTTCTGTGCAGTCTTGTATTTTGGCAGGCTTTGTTTGTCTCATATGAGAAGAAGCTTATGTGTATATTATGCATGTTTATGTATACGTAGAGTTAAGTGAGCAATTATGAATACATCTGCAGATGTCATAGTGCGCCTGAAAAAAAGCAGAGCTGAACATAAGTCATGACCCTGCTGTTGACGTGCTTTATCCTCACTTTCTCTTCCTTGTTTGCTTTTGTAAAGGAATGGGGTTTGGATCTGTACAATTAGATGACAGCATCTGTTCCATGCCGCCAGTTTCAGGGGCACGAAGTCATTCTGCACCACCTTCCACTCTCAGGTACTCAATGTCTATCTGCAGCTTCTTCTATGGCCATGCTTTGAGCTGCTGGCTCTGCGTGGTATGTTCACTTCTGCTCTTTTGTGTGCTTTTTGATATGGAAGGCTTGCCTCTCCACAGGTGTTCTCCTAGTGAATGATGAAACACATTACTACAATGATGCAATTCTTTGTAATTGTGATGCAGCAAACAGTTGGTGTTATTTGAGTTTTGAAAAGCCATTTCTGGGGGAAAAAAGCCATCATACAAAAAAAAAATAAAAAAGGAAAAACACTGAAAAAAAAGCTAATGCCTGACTGTAAGCTTCTGCAAAATGCTAGAATTGTCCCCCAATGCCTCTTTGTGCTCTTGCAGCATGGGTGTAACTATGCTGACACTTTTTCTTAGTAGTATTAGTCTAGTGCTCCCTAAACTCTGAGCAGAATATTAAATCAGATCTGATTAAATTGGGTTCCCTTGATAGAGCAGAAGATTGCTTAAACCTTTCTAATTTGTGACCTATGATTGTGTTCAGTTAAATGTGATATTAAGGTCAAGGTCTAACATAAAGTCACAGAGTACACCACAAATTCATTACTACATTTTAATTCATGTAGTGACACATCTAAGAACATGCTTCTTTACCTTTGACCCTCAGTTGTAAAGGAAATCCGTCTGTTCTTCCTAGGTTATGCAAACCTCTGGAGACTAGATTGCCAGGACTGTTAAGGATAAAGAAGGTCGCGATAAGGAGACATCTGTATAAATACTCTGTCATTAATATTCTCCTTCATAATGAATGTTGACAAAAAAATAAGGACCACAATCAACGATGTCTCATGATAACTTTCAGAGCAGAAGACACATTGAGGGGTATTTATAATGTCCATTCCACCTCGGAGTCTTGCTTGGGTACAATTAAGTGGACCAAATAAAGCACCTAAATTTCCTCCCAGTTAATAGCGACAGGTACTGTCAAGGCAGTGATTCACCACCAGTTAGATGCTGAGGAAGCAATACAAAAGCTGTCTTTGTTCTGAAAAACAATGTATGTCAGCAAGATGAAATGGACACTGAGCAGCAAGAGAAAAACTGAAGGAGGAAAGAAAATACTAAATTATAGTGAGGATTAGAAAGTATTTTATGGTAAGAAGTCCTGTCTACATTCTTTTCATGTGCATCACATTTATTTGGCTTATTCTCTATATGACTATTTTCAAATGTTAAAAAAGGAGAGTTTATGTTTTCTTTGCAGTAGCTATTCAGCCAGTACAAATGTTATGTATTTGGTTGTATCTTGTTCTTTAGCACTGTCAACTGCCTGTCAATCTTCATATTTGCAGAAAAGAAAACACACCAGCCACCCCACTGTGCTGAATGTGACAGCATTGTAATGTCAGAGGACCAAGAGACAGGTGATGGTTTATGATAGAAATAAATCTTTTATGAGAGCAAACTTGGGAGGATTGCAGGCTTTTGTACGGAATATATTGCTGTGCAGCTATCACTGGCAATCTTCTCAAATGCATCAGTTCCATAAGGCAAGGTTTTTATTGTGTCTAATCATGTATTGAGTCACTGGGGGGAAAAAGGAGAAGGTATATGCTCTTTGTATCTATATAATATGCGATATATATGTGTATACAGATATGTTCCTGTCTTCATAGATATTTGAAAATAATTAGACTCATTTAATGACTCTTAAACTGACTCACACCTTTATGGTATAATTCTGATCACTACACAATATGCAAGAGTGCTTCTGTGCATTGCATT
The DNA here is from genome assembly GCA_013397075.1 of Rhabdornis inornatus. NCBI lineage: Eukaryota > Metazoa > Chordata > Aves > Passeriformes > Rhabdornithidae > Rhabdornis > Rhabdornis inornatus. The sequence goes on along the minus strand of VWZS01006254.1, from coordinate 55,530 downwards.
TTGAAACAGAACAAGGTGCTTTCTGGAAAAAGACGTCAATTTGAAGGGGAGGACTTGGAGTTAAACTTGATTTAACTTGCAAACCAAGCAATCTTGTATTTCTTGGTATATGGTGGGATGTTGCATTTTTGGCCTTCTTTTAATATGTTGCCTGTAACTAGGTCACAGAATAATTTCAAGTGTTTTTTTCTGAATATGTATAAAACAGTGCTATCCTCCCAGAAAGTCACACATCCCACAGCCAGGTAGAATCATTTAAAGAATTTTATTTATGAAATTTCATCTTCAAAGTTATGTTATTCCACAATAAAAATAATTGTTAAGAATCATATGAAGCTCACAAACCTCTGATTATTTTTTTTTTTTTTGAAAAAGCCTGGATGTGGGTGAAAATTTCTGTTCCAGAAAGCCAAAATGTCATAACAAACCTAGCAAATAGAGTTACAATTCTAGTCTCCCCTCAGCTGTTTACCTGGATATTGCACAGAACTTTTGTAATTTATTTTCTAGCCTGACCACACATGAAATTATGATTAGAAACCCCACCCAGTTTTTTTCTCTTTAAAATGGGAATAATTTAAAATTAAATTCTTTTTCATCTTCTCCAAAGTTTTACGCAGTTCTATGCTACCCTTTCCCCTTCTTCCTACACTGATGATATTTTAACCCTTTGATATTGCAGTTGCTTATTTGACCAGCACACTGCTCTGTTCTGTATTTGGTTATGCCTTTAGCACAGATTCATGGCAAGGGTCAGCACACAGTCATGCAACCCAAAGGGCAGACCATGGGTGTCAGGGTCTTTGTAAGCAAGGTAATCATACAGCAGGTAAATGGTTTAGATTCATATCTGCTGCATGACACAGCAGTGGGTTTTGAGGTCCACATGCTGAAGCCCAGACAAAGATCTGTGAAGAGAACATAAAATGCAGGTGTTTCATTCTATACTGGGGAAAAAAAAAAAAACAAAAACAACCAAAACCAAAATATTCTATGTCTTACATCAAGATCTGTGCCAAAATCCTGCAGAAATGCCTCGCAATTCTGTCCAGCTGCATAAGGGCAGTGGTTAGGGTGCTTCAGTGAACCAAAAGACATGATTACCGTGCATGTGACATCTGTTTTAGTCTCACGGCACTGAGTTGCAGTGCAGGTAGAAAAAGAATGCACTGACAGGCAGACACTTGGAAAGAATCGCAGTCTAGCCCACTCACAGCTGAACTCAGTGTCCAGTTAATTCCATCTACCAGTCCTGGAAAGTGAAATATATTATTTCATACACTCTCTTGCCAAATAATTCCCTCTACTAAAACTAGTCCTGAAGCTCTCTAGGCTTCGGCTTGGGGATGCTTCTTTTGCAAAGTGGCTGAGTTGTGTTTCCTGTCTATTGTGCTTGAGCTAAAACCTCAAATTTTGTCTTTTTGCACAAACACATGTATTCAGAGACTTATTTCTGCCTCATTTTTTAATAAAAGGTATGATTATTAATTAGAAAAGTCAAAAGAAGGAGCAGGAAGAGGGGGATTTCTCAGCCCAAACAAATTCCCTCATTCACATTTTTTTACCACTCTGTTTATTTGCATGTGGTTTTTCACGCTTTATTTAAAACCCTCTCAGTCCCATCTGGCAAGCAGCACAAAGTGTCTCTTCCCAAACTCCCACTCTAGGAATGCTGTGCGATGCCAAAGCACAGGATGTGTTAATGTGAAGGCCAGAGCTAGCCCGCTCTGCTGTCGGTTCATCCCCTGCCAAGCCTTGCTCTCCATAGCACAGACACAGGCAGTGGACTAGAGTCAACAGACATAGCTCAGGTCAGTAGTCAAAGCTTTGAGAGCTATCCAAATGGTTCAAATGCTCATCCAAGTGACCAGGCATTTGAACAGTTCCACAGCAGTGCTCATGAACCTGCTCCAACAGCTCACTGTAAGTTTTGTGGGCTTCAGAGCTTTCCGTTTCCACAATTTCCCTTCTTTCTTCCCTTTTGCTAGAGCTACTGCCTGCTTCTGTTTGCACGCCTGTGCAGCCTGGGGTCTCTTCTGTCCCCACGAGGGACAGGGTGACCTCTCCTTGTGTGGCTCACGTGCTGTGGCTGGAGCAGGGGGCTGGGCTTCCCATTCTGTTGGCAGTGGAACTGCTTCCTGCATTTTTGCAGGCTGTGTGAACTTGAACAACTAATATATTCCTCTGCCATCAAGCAGTGCAGTAGCCTGTTGGTGTATTTATTTATACAAGACTGAGAATTTGCTATGAGATCCCATAAAGGGAACAGCTAAAGAACAGATCTTCTTTTTCCTAGGTTAATGGCTTGGCATAATTTTTTTTT